>NAPT01000511.1:0-21882 GCA_002927785.1 Cladonia uncialis
TTATTTTAAATAAAGTTTATAATAATAATAAATATTTTATTATTTTTTTTAATAATAAAATTAAAATTTTATAAATTAAATTTATTCTTTTTAAAAATTTTAATATTTTTTATATTTTTTAAAAATTTAAAGTTTTAATAAAATATAAAAATTATAAAATCTATTATCTATACTTTAATAATAGTAGAGAGTATTTTTTAAATAAATTTAAAATTTATTATATTAAATATAATATTCTATAAAAATTTATTATCTCTAGTAATTTTTAAATAAATAATATAGTTAAATAACTTAATTAAACTTTTATAGTAATAATATTAGTTATTATTTATAATATTAAGCTTAATTAGAATTTTTAGCTATAGCTAGTTAAAACTACTAATTATTTATATAATTAATAGCTTATTTTGAGCCGTAGTATTACTCTTTTTAAAGTATATATTAATATTCTATCTTAATTATTTTATTTTAAATAGATAGAAACTTAAAGCTATATTTTAGCTAAAAAATTATAATTTAATTAGATTAAAGAATAATATTATATAGAAAAGTACTAATTAATTAGCTATAAAGACGATTATATCTATTTTATTTTTTAGAAAAAAGATACTATCTCTTATTAATATTTTTATATATAATAGAATAAAGAAAAAAAAGATTTTTTAGAGATACTCTTTAATAATAATAATAATATAAATTTTTTAATAAAAGAAAATAATTTAAAATAATTTATTATTAAAAAACTTTTTTTATTATTTTTAATATTTAATTATTTATATTTAAATAACTTAATTAATAATTTAATTATTCTTTAATTTTTATAATATAAGAATTTACTTTTAGTTAATATATTATTAATCTAGGAATCTCTTAAATAATCTCTAAATTTAAATTCTATTAAATTTTCTATAATAATATTTATAGATATATCACTTATATAATTAAAGTAGTTTTTATATTTATAAAAAAAAGATCTCTTATTAAACTCTCTAATATTAAATAGCTATATTTATTTTATTAAAGTTTTATCTCTAGAATCTATATAACTAAAGACTTATATTAAAATCTTATTTAATAATATAGTTTATATAAAATAGTAATTAATTATAAAAAATAAATACTAATTTTTATAAAAAAATTAAATTTAGATATTATATTTTTACTCTACTAACTAAAAACTATTTAATAATAAATAAGTCTATATTTTAAAATAAGACTCTATAAAAGAAATTATTTATTATAAAGTACGCTAAATCATTTATAATTTTTAATAATATAAAGACTTAAATTTTAATAAAACTTTTATTTTAATAATAAAATCTATAAATTATAAAACTATTTTTATTATTATCATTGCTTTTAATTAAGATTTTAAATAAATAAA
Organism: Cladonia uncialis; assembly: GCA_002927785.1. Classification (NCBI taxonomy): domain Eukaryota; kingdom Fungi; phylum Ascomycota; class Lecanoromycetes; order Lecanorales; family Cladoniaceae; genus Cladonia; species Cladonia uncialis. The sequence goes on from NAPT01000511.1 coordinate 1,385, forward strand.
TATTAAAATAGTATTTTTTTATAATATAATAAAAAAAAAAATCTAAATAAAGTAATTTACTAGTTATTATTATAAATATTATTTTAATTAAATATATAAACTTAATAAGATCTTATATAGTCTAAAATAATTATTTTAAATATAATATATTATATTTATTAGTTTTTTAAAATAATATAATTTTATATCTATTAATATTAATTTAAATATTTTTATTAACTTTACTAGTGAAACTATTATTATTTTATATATAAATAATATTTAAATTATTAATTTAAGTAAAAAGTCTATTTAAATAATTAAGAATATTTTTAATAAAAAATTTTAAATAATTAACTTAAAATTATATATCTTCTATTTTAATATAATAATTATTTAAAATTAATTAAATTAAATATTTTATTTAGATTAAGCCAGCTATATTAAAAAAATATTATAAATAACTAATATATAAGAATCTAAATTAATTGCTATTTCTATAGAATTATTTATATATATTATATTAAATATATATCCTGATCTAGTATATTCGGTCTTAGTTTTTAGCCAATATATATTAAATCTTATTATTATATATTAGACAATAGTTAAATAAGTATTTTACTATCTTTAAATTATAATTAATATATAATTAACTTTCTAAAATCAAGTTAAATTTTTTAATAGCTTTATTAACTTTAACTAGATAAAAAATAGTACCCGAAGATCTATCTTAAAATATATTTTTAATATTAATAATAGTAGTATTAGCTAGTTATTAAAATAATAAATTATTATTACTCTATTTATCTACAAAATTAAATATATTAAAATAATAAAAGCTTCTAAAGAAGCTATCTAGCTATAGTAGTTATTTACTTAACTACAGTTGAGTAATAAAGAGCTTTAGATAATAATTATTTATAGTAATAATTAAAAGACTATCACTCTTGTAAAAAATCCTGAATTCTATACTTATATTAAGTATATTAATATACGCTAGTATTATATCTACAAGTAGATTAAATATAGTATTATAGAACTATAATATATCTTAACTAATAAATAAGTGATTGATAGTCTTACTAAAGCTCTATATAGAGATAAATTTATTATTTTTTATAATATTTTAAATTTAAAATTCTTTTTATAATTATTATAAAAGTAATCTAATACTTTATTTATAAAACTTAATATTTTATATTTCTATTTGCTAAATTTAGCTTTAATATTATTAATTTATTATTTATTAGCTATTCTATTAGATTTATAAACTATTATTCTTATTAAAATCTTTTAATTATAATAACAACTATTTAGATTGAAAATTATTATTTTTTAATATTATTAAAATCTTTTTAGATACTCTTATAGAGCTTTCTATAAAGTCTTAATTTTAATAAAATTATATTTTATAGCTTTTAATAAATATTTTTAGACTATTAAATATTAATTATTTATTTAATTTTTATTATTCTAATTATATAAAGCTGCTCTATAATCTTATAAATATAATTAATAGTCTTTATAATTAAATATAACAGGCTATTTTTTATTAAAATTGATTTATATAATTTATAGTACGTAGGCGTTCTAGATTAAAAATAATATATTTTAAAGCTTTTAATATATAATTATTTACGGCTATAAAGTTATTCTATTAAGCTATATATCTCTGAAACAATCGTATAGTATATAATATCGTTATTAAGTCTTATAGTATAATTTTTTACTACTATATACTTAAAATACTTTTTATATATATAGTCTATCTATCTATTAATCTAAATCTAGTATATATAGATTAGATATTAAATTTCTATTTTATTTTATATATAAAACGTTCAAAAGCGGAATATTACTATTGTATAATTAAATTTTTGGCAAATATTAAAAAATTCGCTGTTAAGTGGTCTTGATATTCAATCTTAGTATCTATTCCTATCATCAATATCAGCGATTATATACGATGGATAGCTAAGCGATTCTATATAATAAATAGTTATAATAAATTAAATTAGCTAAGTAAGTCAACTTTTAATTAATATTTAAAGTCAAACTAGTTAAATAAATTAAATTAACTAAAATAAATTAAGCTAAGCTTAGATAATAAAACAATCTTTTAATAATAAAATCTATTTAATAGATAAATAATCGTTGCTAAAAAAGCAATTAATAGAGAGAGTTTATGCGCGTTTTCTTTTGCGTATATTAAATAGATTACTTTTTCGTCTTTTATATATTATACTTGAGTAAAAATATTAAATAAAGACTACGCAGCAGCTGGAATAAGACTACTTTATTAACTACTTAATCAGTACTTAGTTATTGCTGACTAAGCACGCTAAGATATCTTGCGGCGATACAACTTAGACTTAGCAATCTAATAAACAACTCTATAGTATTTTAATATTAACTACTAACTAGCTATCTAATAGATATATAAATATTTCGTTGATATTAATAAAATATAAATTTCTACTAGATAATATTATATAGTTATATAGTTTAAAATTAAATAAAAAATATAATTATATAATTTAAAATCTAAAGCTAGATAGAAAATATTAAAAGATATAAACTTCTATTAAATTATTATCTCTCTTATTTTAATTTCTAGATTAATAATTCTTAAAGCTCTAGAAATCTTTAAAATATCTTAAATTTATTATATAGTAGTATTTTAGTTAGATTATTAATAACTTATTTATTAATAAAGATATATTATAAGTTTATTAATTTATTAATAATTTTTTCTAAATAGAATAATAGATTATATTAATATATTTAATCCAGCTATAAAATTATAGATTTTTAGTTAATATAATAATTTCTTAATTATTACTATAGATTACTATTAATTTAGATAGTTTATTATATTTAATTTATTTTAAAAAGATATTAAGTTAGATAGCTTTCTTAATTATTTATATCTTATCTATATATTTAATCTTATAGATAAATAGAGTAATAATTATTTATTATTTAAATTACTAATTAATAGCAGCGCTATTTATATAGAAGATATATTTAATAATTAATTATTAAATTACTTAATTATCTATCTAATTAAAATTAGTATAATCTATTAAATTATTTAATAATTCTTAATAAATAAATTACTAGTAAGTAATTAAATAAAGATATTAAAAAATTTATTTTACTACTTTTATATAGATTTTAATAGAGTTAATATTACGAGTCATCTCGTAAATTAGCTAATTAGGATGAAATCTACGCCCTATAAATATAGTCTCTAGCACGAATTTAGAATATATATAATATAAGATATATTATAGATATTATCTAGAATATAAATAATATAAGATATATTATGAATATTATCTAGAATATATATAATATAGAATATATTATATATATTATAGAATTCTTAGTATAGATTTCTATAAATATAAAAAGAAAGCTTTCTTTTTTATTTCTTAGAGTTTTTTATATTCTCTATTAATAATATAAATAGTTGATAGATAATTAATATTAACTATTTTATTTTATATTAATTTTATTAAGAAATTAAATATCTCTATTATATTAAAATTTATAGTAAATATTAATTTTTAAGAAAGTATATACTTTAGAGAAATATATTTTTTAAAAGAGTAAATATTTAAAATTTTTATTTTCTTAAAATATTTATTCTTTAAAAATACTTACTCTCTTAAAATCTTTATTCTTTAAAATTATATAGTTTTTAAAAATATTTATTTTTTTTAAAATCTTTATTCTTTTAAAATATTTATTCTCTTAAAATATTTACTCTCTTAAAATTTATATTCTTTTAAAGTTTTTATTCTCTTAGAGTTTATATATTCTTAAAGTTTATATTTTTTTAAAATATATATTCTCTTAAAATTTATATTTTTCTAAAGTTTATATTCTTCTAAAATTAATATTTTTTTAAATTAAATATTTTCTTAAAATTTATATTCTTTTAAAATTTATATTCTTTTAAAGTTTATTTTAAGAATTTTCTAAATAAAGAATTAAGTATTTTATTTATAAAAGACTATAGTTTATATAAAGTAAAAAGAATATAATTATTTATCTAATATTATTATTAAATATATAGTTTATTATTAAAATATCTATAAACTATATTCTTAAGTTCTTTTTTAAAGTATATTAATCTATAAGATTTTCTAGCTATAATTAGCTTTAAAAGAAATCTAAATAATTAATTATATTATATTATATTAAAAAGACAGCAGCCATTACTAATATTAATAATAATTATTTAGATTTATATTAGATTTTAATATATTATCTTAAAGAGTATTTAATATAATTAATTATATTATTATATAAAGAAATATAAGTAATTAAGTAATATTATAAATTATTAATAAATATAATAATTAATTTATAAAACTCTATTAGAAATTAAATTTATAATATATATTAAATTTAATTCTTGAAAACGCGCGACTTATTTCTATAAGAAATATATAAAATATATAAGAGTAGATTAATTAGTATTAATATTATTTTAATTATATAATTAAAAGTATTTATATAATTAATAATTAAAATAAAAGTATTTTCTATCTTTTTATTTTATTTTACTTTAATTTTCTTTTATTTAGAATTATTATAAATATATTAGAATATTATTTTTAAGACTAAGTTAATAAAAGACTAGTTTAGATATAATTCTTTTATTTTATTAATATATATAAATCTTAAATATATAATATTATTAATAATAGAGAAGAAATTATAAAGTAGATAAAACTCTTAGAATAATTAAAAGCTATAGAGTAAGAAGAATTCTCATAATAATTAAAAACTATAGAGTATAGAGAAATCGCAAGATAGTATAAAATTATAAAGTAGAGAAACCTCTAAGATAATTAAAAGTTATAGAGTATAGAGAAACTAGTAGAGATAATAAATTAATACGATATATCTTTCTAGTATATCCTAGATTTCGCGATCTTAAATAGAAAATTTAAGAAGGAAATAATAATAGAAGAGAAAGAATAGACTTTAAGAAAATCCTTAACACGTCTAAATTAACTAAGAAAGTAGTACGTTTTATAATTCTAACGAGTTCTCTTTCTCGCTTGATTTAAGAGTTATAGAGAGATATAGACTAGAGATTATAATCTATCTATCTTTATATATATCTATTATCTTTAAAAGTTAATAGAATTAAGTATTATCTATATTAATATAGATTATTATAGAATATAAATACTAAATATAATTAAAGAATATAGATAAAGTTAGATCTTTTAAACTAGAGAGTTTAGAAAAGAAATTTCTTTATAAAATAAAGAGATAAAAAAAGAAGTTTTATATATTTTAAGCTGCTAGACGATTTACTATAATCTTTCTAATATATAATCTCTATCTATCTTCTCTCTTTCTTCTTCTTCTCTTCTTAAGATCGTTGATTGCTGATCTTTAGATATTTATTTTATATTAAATTATATACCTTGACACAGCTATTAACTATTAGACTCTTATATTCAATCTATATTTTATATAGACTAAATCTTCTCTATATAATAGTATTCTATATAACTTACTTTTTATTACGCCTCTCGAAGATATTTATATATCTAGATAAATTCTATTAGCTAAGATAGTTTAAATTTTTTAAGTTAGAATTTATAATATATCGATTATATTATACTCTCTATAATTATTAATAAAAATTATAATTAATATCTTAAAATTAATAGAGCGATATCTATTAGTGAATAGAATATATAATAATTAAAAGATCTAGTAATAACTTTTCTATACTTTTAGAAATTTATATTATCTAACTATTACTTCTGAGAACTACTAATAAAATTATAATTTAATTAAGATCTATCTTAATCTTTACTAGTTAATACTTTATATCTAGTTTATTCACTATTTATTATTTAAAAGCTCTATTAATCCTAAGTATAAAGAATTAAATAAGATTAGATTTCTGAGTTTAAAGAATAGTATAAATTAGCTAAGATATAATAATAACTAAATCTTTAAAGAGATATAATTTAAGTAATATATATCTTATTAAGTATATTTTCTTAATCTAGATAATACTAAATATTATAGTTATCGCTATATTAGACTAATTTTACGTCTAAAATCTATATAAATTAAGCTTATAAAGACGATTTAATTATTTTAAACTAAGTTAATATAAGAGCTATTATTAAATCGCTATAGATTACTTAGTCTTAAGTTTATATATTAACGATATAGTAAAAGATTCTCTTACTTAGAAAATAAAATATTTTTTATTTAATCTACGAGCGAAAGCTATATTAAATAGATAGTTTTCGAGCTAAAGTAATTAATTATAACTATTAGTCTAGTTCTTAATATATAATGAAAATAAAAGTTATAAAATAGATATAAGTTTAAGTTCTATTAATTAAAGCGGTCTGGATTTTTAAGCTAAATATAAGATATATTAACTATTCTATACTCTTTATAATACTTACTTAATTATAAGATTGATATTTTAAGAGCTATATTATCAGATTCAAGTTATTACGCTATTTTTATTAATATAGCTATATAGATATATAATAATTACTATTAATTAAGATAGAGTCAACGTTTCTAAGTCTCTATTTATTAGCTTATTACTTACTGCTACTACTTAGCTTTACGCTCAGGCCTCTTAATACTCGATTATCAGATTATTATTAAAGTACAATCTCTGTCAGCATAGCTAGATAAATATATAGAAAGTCTAAGCGAATTACTATAAAAAAAATAAGATATTTTATTTATTAATTATACAGTAGATATTCTATAATCTAATATTTATATTATTATAAGATTATTACTATAAGCTAAAGCTCTTAATCAATATTATATTAAAGTTAAAGATTAATTAAGTAGTAGTAAAACGATAAGAATAATTAAAAATATAGTATAAAGTTCTTAAAATTCATTAGCTTATTTAATAATATCTTTTTTATCTATAAATTCTTTATAATAATCTAGTTATTAAAATTTAATAAGATAATAAATTAATATTATTATATATTTACTTTATTATTAGCTATTTTATTAGACTATTATAATTATAATTATATTAATAAGAATTTTAATATAAAGTAATAGAATAAGTAATAAAAGCTTCGCTATAGTAATAAGAAGCTATTATATATAGATATCTATAACAGGTAGAGGGCCTATATATATTTATATATTTCTACATCGCTCCTAGATAGCTCGTATACCGTAAATTCCAGGATAAGCGGTTATATATGATATGATAGAGCTGCATAACGCTTGGCTCTAGGTCGGAACGCCCCCTAAAAGGACCCCTAGAGCTTGCCCCTATCGCATCGATTTCCAGTCCCTTAGGGGTGCTTCTAGGGGCCACCCCCGCTATTAGCGGCCGATTTATTAGGGGCCCCACTAGGCTACAGGGGTGATAGATAGCGCTATGTGGCATCCTGTACTAGCGCAAATCAGGACTTTTGGTGTCATTCTCCGTACAAACGCCGCAAAGTAGCAAACAAGAATCTCCCACGCTCGGATAGCGGAAGCTTTAAGCTGGTGAAGTACCTTAGAAAAGCAACCCTTTTCCTTCCTAAGAGAACAATGTCCTCAGACGATACGTATGCCAGCATGCAATGACTTCCTGAAAGTAAGCCGTTGCTGACGCCTAGCGCTCTCCAGCACCAACGCCACACAGGACCAGGACGCCCTTCAAGCGGACGACTTTACCTTCCCCGAGGACGGAAGGAGACCGCTTGTGGAGAGATATGGAGGCCATCAGTACAAGTTCGCACCTGGTGATGATGTCTGGATCTGTCAGTCGGGCAGTCGTGCCAAGAGTGAGCCGTACTTGATCGAGAAGGCTGAGAATGGGAGATATACTCTTTGTAACTCTGAGGGAAAAACTGTAATGGGCGGTCGGAAATATAAGGAAGAGGATTTGAGTCCATATGACTATTTCGAATAGCTGAGACTCTACGAGAATGAAATTCTGAGTGGTATCTACGAAGACGTCCGTATCCTGATATTTTTACACGCCCATTTGGCTACCATGCCACCTTCCCCCCTGTTTGCATTTTTCAACTCCTGGGGCAGCCTCGCCAGCTGATCGGTTCGGTCACGGACCACAGGGTCTCCAAGCGGGGGCAGATTCATGGCCGAAAATGTGGTCGGCCTGCTCGTTATAAAGACCTTTAATACATCCTCCGCCACGAGACCACTCTCGCCCCTACCATCCCGAATATCCGCCGGCACCATCATCTTGATTGGAAATCTGACCACGCCACTGTCCGGCCCTTTTTGTGGCGGCACGATGCGGTAGTCCCCCCCTCCTGCCTTACTGACAAGGTTGATAACTTGCCAGGAGGGGTTGAGATTGAAAATAGTTATGTACTTATAGCCAGTATCAGTTTTGTCTAGGTTGCGGAAGGTCATGGTCCACGTATCTCCGTCCTTGACTTCAACGTAGCCGCTTGGCCCAGGGGCATGACTGTAGTCGAGAGAGAAGGACGTTTCAAAGGCCTCGTCTGGGGCCTGATTCATGATCCTCTCAAAATACTTGAATGTTACCAGATGGCCGAGCATGTCCATCAACGCGGTGCACGTGCCGACGGCGCCCAGGGCAAGAGTCGGCAGACTGGGGATCGGCTTGGAGGCAGCGTTCTGAACCTCGTAGGCTGAGTCGTGGTTGACAGAAACCTGGAGCACGCATGGTTCCGTCTCGTTTTCATCCACGGAAAGTTGCAGGAGAGGGTGTTGCCCGGCTACTTCAGCTAGCTCCTCTCGATCTGTGGCGGGCACGGATGGCGCTAGTCGAACCCTGACTTTTTGAAGTGTGTAGCAGTTGATACATCGAGCCTTCCACGGCGAACCCTTCTTAATCCTCGCATCGTCAGAAGGATTTGCCAGTACGAGTTCAGACGTCAGACACTCGACAGCCGAGACAACCACCTTGACTGACTGATTCTGGCCATCCATCACATTACCATTCTCCGAGACCTGGTATGGGTAGGCCGCGTACTCATCCGCGACATGCACCCCGTGCGCCTGCCCCGCGCTCAGCACAAGTCTACCGTCTCTCCTATCTCGAAAAATAGAAACGAAAGACTGTCCAGGTATCGTAGGAGAGAGGCCCTGAAACCACGAAAAGTCGTTGGTCCCGTACAGTATGGAAGTCTGATCGGGGAGCTCGGCGTGGAACCGTGCACACAGGTTTTGGTGCAGCGACTGGTGCGTGATCTGCGCGCCGCACTGTGCTAATGTCTGCAGCATGTCGAAGAGGAAGTAGCTGAGCGCGCCACGGCTCACACCACCGACTACTATTTCTCTAGCGTACTCATGCGGAGCGCAGGCTGCCAGGACGGCGTATGTGTCTGGCTTGAGGAGCGCAAGAGGGTCTTCAAAGTGTGCGTTGCGCAACTCGGAACCATTAGAGGGAGCAGAGGCGAAAGGATCTTCATGCTCAGGGAGTGCGTCAATGGCTGGGTCGAATTTGAGGAAGCGAATGCCGGCGTGCCGCGGGTTGTCATTGGGGTTGCGCGGGACGCTGCCCGAGAAACAACAGTCTAAAACAAGAGTAACAAGCATACCTTTGGTTTCCATCCGCTTTAGGGCGCTCCGAAGCACTGTTCCGAAAAAGTAGGAGTCGTACAGAACCAATGCGAGTGAATCAGTTACAGACTCGGTACATGACTTCTGTTCCTTGTCACTGAGTGGGAAGCGCGTACCGTGCCCCGAGAAATGGATGTAGACGAATTGCCCGTCTTTTCCGTCGTCAATAACTCTCCAAAGCGCGGAGACGACATTCTCTTTTTTTGGCAAGAGCCCCTGGTCCAAATCAGACTTCGAGCCCTTGCCGGTAGGTGATTCACCTGCAGCAAGCAGTGAGATGACCACACTTTTCGAGTCTCTCCACTGAGACTTGAGGTACTCCCTGGCGAGGAAGACGTCTCGTGCTGCCCCTTCAAGGACCTGGTCTGGCCTGACAGTTCCAACGCCAACGCCGATGAGAATTGCCCAGTGAGTTTGCTCAGACGCAGAGACTACTTCTTCCCCCATTGTTGATGGTTGAGCGAACACAATGAAGAACCGCCTCTAAAAGGTTGGAAGTGACTGGAGGCGGTGTCTTTGACAGACCAGGCAGCGATTGCGCCTGTCACTCCGCCTGTCCTCGTGTCACGTGAGGGCCTTTGCCTGTATTGCGTTTCGATGTGGCCGCGGTAGTAGCCTAGCAACCAGTTTAGTCCGTCTCGACTCGCATGGTGGTTCTGCATGGTGTCCGATACCGCGTAAAGGTTCGTGAGTAAGCCTTACGCCCCATTGCTACCTTGGAGCTTCAAGATTGCGCCTTCGCTTATCAGGAAGGCTAAGGTCGGTTGCCTTGGGCACTCATTTAGGCGTCTATGCTTGTTGGTGCAGGAAATTTCAACTAGCTCTTGACGCCTCGTCGTCAAATCAACGGTGTATATATACTTTGTGAGGGGAGATTAAGCCTGTGTATGGCCGCGATGCAATGTTATCGTGGAACTTAACGTAAAAGGTGCATAGAGCTGATATTATCGTGGTAATGGAAAGAACCCGGACCCTCCGGTAGCAGCGCCAAGACGTAGGTATTGGGGCTGTGGCCCCGAGCTAATACTGCAAAGATTGAAAGTCATACGTAGACATAAGCTTAGTCATTATGAGTACTTGACATTATTTATATTACGGGTTATATAATATATAGAAAGTTTAGAAAGAACTATAGTTTATCAACTTTAAAGCTATGTTTGAATATTTCTTCTGAAGCACATTGTTATGAAAACATGCTTCTACCGTGTAGTAGTAGTATGAATGGTCTGATGCCTAAGCATAGAAGTATTTGTATAATATAACATGAATGATGGTTCTACCATGCGCCGCGAAGGCGGGTAAATAATTTACTAGCGCCGGAGGCAGTCGGCCCGGGCCCAACCATTAAATGCTGTGATGTCATCGTACCGTGACACAATGGCTGCGGTATCTTACGGTATCGTAAGGCTTGGGTTGGGTTGAGGATAACTTCTGTGCCGCACTTCTATACACTTCGCTCCATCATCTTCCTCAAGATGGCTGCATCATCATCTCCAGATATTGAGCTCGGCTCTAACGGTGAATCTCCGCAACACCTTCCTGGGCCAGCTCGTAGTACTACCAAAAACCCTGTCAAGATCTTCTCTTTCTGGTGGCGAGCTAGATCCTGGGACATATTACGGAATAGACAAAATAACAAAGGAAGCGTAGAAACGCAAAGTTCGTCTCGATAACCTCAGCTTTTCTCCTTTAACGCCGCCAAGAAGTTGATTGTTAACATCGCCGACATTAGTCGAGGACCATCCTCTTGGCTACCCTCGCTTCTCTGCCCTCATGGGCTCCCATGACGGGCTCCATATCTTTCGGCGTTTCTCCAGCCTCCGCATGCGGCTGCTCCTCCTTGCGCAAGACAAGGTGGTCCAACTGGAAGAGAAATTGAACCAAATCGATCGGGACGAAATGGCTCCGCTGTTCCTAGCATGCAGTCGCCGCGACCAAAACTGGGCGCGGCAGAAGGTCCTATCGGAAATTCAGGAGGCGTTGACCTCTTATGGTATGACAAGCTCTGTATCTCTTCCCAGTCTCGTACCGGTAACTCAATGTTGGGTAATATAGTGAATAACACTGCATGCAAGATAATTTAATACAACAGAGTTCGGGTACGCTCCTTCTTGAAGAGCCACGCCCCCAGCATGTACAGAGTCTGCGGAATTGGCTCGCGGGAAATACCTGTATCGCCCGCAAAGAGGCCGAATTCCTCCAGCGCGAGAACGATCTGGCTTGCTTTTCGCGGCCTGACGACAACGTGGTTTCCTGGCTGGAGCAATTCGTTTCTTCCTTGCATCAATATGTTCCAATTGTAAGTACCTCGGACGGGCGAGCGTTTGACTGTGGTTGCAGGCTTGGGTCAGCGTGGCGAAGCCCCGAGATCAAACACGAGATGCTAATGCTACCAGCAATCCCGCTCTACGCGCAACGTATCAAGAGACTCGCACGTGCACATCCTCCCTCAAGCGTTCACGGGCTGGGCTACGCGGGCTATTGTAGCCCTGGTTATTGCCCTGCTGGTCTTGGTTCCAGTGATAATGTGCAACAAGGTTAATAGCTTGAACGCACGGCTAGCGGTTATGATTTTTGCTGCGACCATCTTTGTGACGCTGATGTCTTTACTGACGAAGAGCAAGATGATTGAGTTGGCTGTGGCGGGGGCAACGTATGTATAGCACCCACTCGTGTTTGTGCCTAGTAAGGAGGGAGCGCAACTGACCGGGAGTTAGGTATGTGACTGTGCTGATTGTATTCATATCTGGGCCAACCAACAGTCTGAGTTGAATTATCTCGGAAGTTTTCGAATGAAATAGGCAATGGACACGGCCAAACTATCGAATGAATTGATGGTGTTGACGTCTTTGGATGATCGACACCTGAGGAAGAAAATGCAACAAGGAAGTATCTGGAGACATTTCGACAACCCCCCTAAAATAGAAGATATCACCTTTGAAGCAGAGGAAACGAAATTACAAAATTAAATTGCAGCCCTTAAACCACTCGAAAAGTGCAACGAGGTATTTAAGATGAAAAATATGGCACGTAAGACCATTCTACATTTGCCAGTATTTGGTCGAAGGCCGCGCCCCAGAGCACTGTCATATCGTTCAGTCTCACGACAAAGAAGTGACTTCTCGAAGGCCGGAGCTCCTAATTCGTTTATTTCTAACATTCCATGTCCAATATTCCTTTACCTCTGTAACCTGCGGTCAAATCCGAAAGAAACTCAGATAGCTGATCGCCAGCCCCGCGAACATTCCCATGCAGGTCTCCAGCTTGGAGGGATATTTCAGGCAAAATCACCGACGCGAAAGAGGTTGCCCTGCTGGCGACAAAGACCTTAACGATGTCCTTGCATTGAGTGAGACCTTTTTTTGGAAGAAAGTTAGGGATGTCCATCCGATATCGTACTTCTTGCTTGTCATTGTTGTTCCTTTTTTTGGGCTGCAGTACTAGAAAGTCACCTCCCCCGGCATTCAATACAAGGCTATCAATCCGCCAGGATGGAGTACAGTTTAATATAGCCACATATAATGTTCGACTGTCGTCGAGATTTTCCATTGTCAAACCCCATACAGCCCCATGGTTAACACTCCAAATGTCAGATGTTTGGTTGGCGCAGAAGGGAAGAAGAGACAACGAGCGTTCAAAGGTCAAGTTAGGCCCCCGATTCTCAACTCCTTCGAAGTATCTAAACTTTGCGAGGTGCTGCATGATATCCATAACAATATCCAACGCTCCATTCGTATTTATTGGTATGGTTGGCAAGCTAATGATACTTTCACCATAGCCGCCGAGTATTTCGTACTCCCTGTGTCCATTGCGAATCAAGTTGAAAATACAAGATTCCAGTCCTGTGTTCTCGGTGCAAAGGCGCAGGAATCGCTGCTGCTTGGCAGCCTCGATCAATTCGTTCGGATTGCTGACGCTCGGCATAAGTCGTTCGGATATCTTCCAAAGGGAGAGATGAGTCACAGGCTTTGCCTTCCAGCCTGTCTCGATTCTCTTTGCGGTAGATACCGGTTTGATCTCCGACAAGTCTGACGTAAGGCATCGAACAGTGTCGACTATGACCCTTACCGGCGCTTCTTCCGTTTGGTGTAGGTTGCTTTCTCGCTCTTGCAACGGCTACGTGGCATACTCATCACCTTTGCATACGCCGTGTGCTTCTCCCGCGCTTAAGCACAATCTATTATCATGCACTTCATAAATAGGGACAAGGATCCCATCAAATGCAACGCCAAATGTCCCAAAAAATGAAGAATCTCCATTCCCATATTGCATTGGGCTCTGCTGCGGCCAGGATGCATGGAATCTTGTGCGCAGATAATGATACAGGGATTGGTTTGTAAGTTCCACGCCCATTTTCCTCAAGCTGGTAAGAGCACAAATGAGAAAGTAAGTGAGCACGCCTCTTGGCCGCTCTTCTTCATCTTTAATTTCCTTCGCCGTATCATGGGGGGCACAGGCTAAAAAGATCGCATAGCCTTTGGGATCGACAAGCCTTTCAGGTACTGGCTGAACGTCACGAAATGGGCCGACTATGCCAGACGAGCTCTCTTGGTGCCCATGTGGCGCTCGGTATCGAAATTGGGATTATATTTGGTGGCTCTTGTGCCGATACCGTGGTTACCGCTGTGGTGTACGGTGCTCCCAGAGAAACGGCAGTCAAGGACAAGGGTTACAAGAAGACCCTTGTCCACCATCTGCCTGAGGGCGGTTGCCAGATGTCTACTTCTAAGATAGCAAGGTCCATTACTCTCGAAAAGAACCAAAGCTAGCTCAGGAGTGGTTTGATTCTCGACTTCGAATGGACTTCGTGTCCCGTGTCCGGAAAAGTGTATGTAGACAGAATCTTGTTGTTTCCCCCGCTCGATCACCCTTATGAGCGCGGATTTCACATTCGCGAGCGTTGGCCGCTGGTCGGGCTTCTCGGTTGGACAATCTGAGCTGGGATCAGGAGGCGTTGTCGCAGTCAAGATGACAGTGTCAACGGAGGGAGGTATAAAATTGAGATATCCCTTGACCGTCTCTACATCTCGAACGCTGCCTTGAAGATGGCTGTCTCCCACGTAAAATTTGATTCCAATAAGAACTGCTCAGTGGTTTCTCGTAGTATCAGGTCCGTTCGTCATGATGACAAGCGTATAAACCCTGGGATCTAAGGCTTTTACAAAGCAAAAGGATAGGGCACCTAAATTGAAGAACTTTTGGCTTCAAGATAAAGACCTAACGCTACGTTGATACCGTAATATTGACCTATGCGTCTTCCCGAGTATCAGATATTTGTGATTGATCATAATTGATGCCACTAGCATATCAAGCAGCTCCACTCTAGTATCCCACCTTAGGGCGATGCAGGATATGGTAGGTGCGCAGTAAGCTATGCAACTGCGGCGCTAGGAGGCGGAGTCAAGGCGGCAACCAGTGCTTAGTCAATCACAGCTTGCATGCCTCTTATGGGCCTCTACCTGCTCAGACTTGAGGTCTGGCAATTGGGAAGACCACTTACTAGATTATACACATACTCACGGTATTCAACCTCGTTCCAAGCCATCACAAGTCAGCCTACAGGGTACCGTGACAAGGCAGCGCTATACATTCGCCTTCGTCCCTCCAACAAAGAGGGCGCAGCCATTTCAATTCAGGGTGTTGTAATTAGACAGCCTTACGCACTGCCCTTCCTAAGGCACATAGCAAGACCTGAACTCACTAGCAGCAGAATCCTCCAATTCGTAAGACAGAGCTTAGGGACATTTGGCTACTCAGATTTTCCTTAAGAGGGAGAAAAACCAGGATAAATAGCATACACACTCTGAGCCTTTATCTAATTAAACAGCAACAGTCATCCTTCTAAGGTGGAAACTACGAGCAGTGATCCTATGGAAGGAATTGCAGAATTACTGTACTACAGGGAGCTGGATGGTAATGCAGTCGTCGAATCGCTTTCGCTCAAAAATATGGACCTAGATGACCTACAGTGTCTCGCAGCAGATGAGGCAGAGGGGCCACAGTCGGACACTGAGCAACATGAATATATGGGTCATGTCTATTATTACACATTCTTGAAGACTCATGCGATAGAGGATCTTGAACGCGCTCTTGACCGAACCAAGAAACAAATACCTATCAGAATCGACAACCCTGGTCATGCATCCAGCCTCAAAGACTTAATCATAATGTTGGTTAAGAGATATCAGCATACGCGCTCACAAGAGGATCTTCAAGAAGCAATCTTCCGTGCACAAAAGATGGTGGCAGCCACATCTCTAGACCACCCCGACCGATGGGTTCGAATGCTTGATTGGACTAGATTGATGTTTATGAAACCCCACCATACAGGGTCGCCGGTTGACCTTATTGAAGCAACGCTCATAGCACGAAAGGCAGGAGTCCATGTTGCTATGGATACATTCGGCGGTGGACGATTCAAGGTGAAACTCCATACTTCAGTGTACAGGTACGTCTAAATATCAGCGCTAAACAGGTGACAATTATTTGACAATTCCTAGACACATTACAGAGCTTCATTGTGATATGGCCTGGATGGGGAATTTTACTATTGACCCGGAGATTGGCCCTCTTCTCCTTGACAGGGATGTTGAAGACCTTCTTTCTTTTGCAGAGCTTTACGAAGATCCTACAAGCACTGCAGAGATAGAATCAATCATTTGCACCTTTTTCATTCTCTTTATGAAAACGATATTGGTGGAATATCTCGAAAAAGCTATTCAACGAGCAAAAGAAGGGTGGAAAGAAGTCATGGCTCATGATCACCCGGATCAAGCACGGCGTATGAGAATTCTTGACACAATGTTCGCCTGGAAATGCCAACTTGAGCTTCCTGGAAATGCTATGGCAGCCACCCCTGCCGACCACCCTAATCGAGCTTACCACTTGAGTACACTTGGGGTCTGGTTCGGCAGGCGATATGAGCGGACTAGGGAGATGGGTGATCTTGATGAGGCTATCAAGGTTACTAAGAGTGCGGTAGAAGCTGTTGACCACCCTGATCAAGCTCACCATTTGATTAACCTCGGGATCTTGTTCAACAAGCGATATGAACAGACTGGGAGAATTGGTGATCTTGACCAGGCTATCAAGGTTACTGAGGATGCGGTAGAAGCTGTTGACCACCCTGATCAAGCTCACCGTTTGATTCACCTTGGGCTCTTGTTCGCCCTGCGATATAAACAGACTGGGAAGATGGGTGATCTTGACCAGGCTATCAAGATTACTGAGGATGCGGTAAAAGCCATTTCTGTTGACCACCATCATCGAGCCGACTCCCCTGGTCACGCTATATGCTTGAATAGACTTGGGGGCTGGTTCGGCATACGATATCAGCGGACTGGAAATATGGGCGATCTTAATAAGGCTATTGAGGTTGCTAGAAATGCTGTGGTAGCTGCCTCTAATGACCCCCCTAAACAAGCTAACTACTTAAATAACCTTGCGAACTGGTTTGGCAGACGATTTGAGCTGACTAGCGAGATGAGTGACATTGATTCGGCTATTGAGGTTATGGAGGATGCGGTAAAAGTCTCCCAAGCTGACCACCTTGATCAAGCAGACCATTTGAGTACCCTTGGAAACTGGCTCGGCCAACGATCTAACCGGACTGGGAAGGAAAATGATCTTAATAGGGCTATTGAGGTTATTGAGATTGCGATAGAAGCTACTCCTCCTAACCACCCTCATCAATCTGGCCACTTAAACAACCTTGGGACGTTATTCAGCGCGCGGTTCAAGTGGACTAGGAACATAAGTGATCTTGACCGGGCTATTGAAGTTACTGAGAATGCTCTAGCAATCATTCAAGCTGACTACGCTATTGAAGTTACTGAGAATGCTCTAGAAACTACCAAAGCTGACAACCTTAGACAAGCTGGCAGCTTAAGCAACCTTGGGAGCTGCCTCTACACGCGATTTAACCAGATTGGGAAGATAGCTGATCTTGATCGGGCTATTGAAGTTGCTGAGGAGGCTTTGGAAATTATCCCTACTGATCACCCTAGTCGAGCTGTGATCTTGCACAGGCTTGGGCAATCTCTCAGCAAGCGATGCCTGCGTACTAAGGACATAGAAGATTTAAAAAAAAGTTTCCTCTCTTTCAAGACTAGTTGGAATTGCCAGAATGCTCCGACCTCTATTCGCATCAAGTCGGCCAAGCTTGCAGCCGGTTATCTAGCCTCAGAGTCAAATTGGGAAGAATCTAGCAATATTTTGCAGGACGCTGTAAGGCTTCTCCCCTCTTTAAGCCCACGGTCCTTGGAGAATACCGACAAGCAGTATATTCTTACTGAGATTTCCGGTCTGGCCTCTATGGCCGCAGCTACTGCTCTGAACGCAGGGAGAGATGCTTATCATGCCTTAAAGCTTCTGGAACTTGGTCGTGGTGTTATTGCTGGTCTTCTATTGGAGATGCGTACAGACATCTCTGCTGTGAGAGAGAAGCACCCAGAGTTAGCAAAGGATTTCGAATCTCTTCGGGATGAGCTAGATTTACCTCAGCGTGAAACAGCTCTTCCTACATCTAGTGACATTACACCGTCTTGGGAGGACAAAGCTAAACGACGTCGTGAGGCGGACCTAAGATTTACCGAGGTGTGTAAAGAAATCCGTGCTCTGCCTGGGTTTCAGAACTTCCTTCTTCCGCCAACTGCGAACGAATTAATGGCTGCTGCAAAGCTAGGACCAATTGCTGTCATTAACGCAGACTATTTTGGTTGCGACGCCTTCCTTATTGAGAGTCGTCAAATTAGGAATGTAAGACTGGAAGGACTAAGTCCAGAAAAAGTTGAAGAAATGACTCGGGATTCAAACCTAAGTTCATCATCAACATTAGAGACGCTCTGGGATCTCGTTGCACATCCGATCTTAGATGCACTTGGTTTTCAAGGCCCTCCCTCTGACGATAATTGGCCACATATTTGGTGGGTTCCAACTGGATCTCTCAGCCGCCTACCATTACACGCAGCAGGATATCACAAGCAAAGGTCCAATAAGACGGTGCTTGATAGAGTAATGTCATCCTACAACTCATCTGTCAAAGCACTGATACATGGGCGTCAACAAAGTATTCGGACGCCCGTAGGGACTATATCAGAGCAGGCTCTCCTGGTTGCTATGCCGAAAACTCCAGGAAACTCAGACCTCCCTTTCGCCACCAACGAGAGGGAAATGTTGAAAAGCCTCTGCTCCTCTCTTCAGCTAGAACCAATTATTCCACCATCGCGCAAGAAAGATGTCCTGACACATTTACGGACATGCAAGATTTTCCATTTTGCTGGCCACGGACTATCACATAATTCAGACCCTTCACGAAGCTGTTTGCTTTTGGAGGATTGGGAGGGCAATCCACTGACTGTAAGGGATCTTCGTGACCACAAGCTACAAGAGAACCCGCCGTTTCTTGGTTATCTCTCGGCTTGCTCAACCGGGACAAACATGGTAAATGACCTTGTTGATGAGGGTATCCATCTTGTCAGCGCGTTCCAACTTGCAGGTTTTCGGCATGTTATTGGAACACTGTGGGAAGTATCCGATAGCCACTGTGTCGATATTGCGGCGTCTCTCTATAAGACAATCTCTGAGGAAGGAATGACTGACCTGACGATATGCCGTGGACTCCACCGGGCCGTTAGAGCGCTACGAGATAGGCATATCACGGTGGATAACAATACGCCTGACAGAGAATTTGCTGAGGTGAATGACACAGAGATAGCTGAGCCAAGTCAGGAGACGAGAACACAAATGGGAAGAGATGCCATGCTCTACAGTTTCGAGAGTGGTGAGGAGCAACAGGAGAACCCAAAATATTGGGCTCCGTACATTCACTTTGGCGTTTAAAGTCTTATTACATGAGCAGAGATTAGCAAAGTGTCTTACGAGATCTAGTCCATTGGCAATCTTTATGCCACGCGATGGAAGTTGTTCGGCCAAGCGGCGCTTGATAGTGTATGCTAACGATGAAGCAGGTTTCTGTGTAATGGAGAGTTCCTACAATATAATGATGCAAAGACGAGGAGTCCCTTTGATTATATCTTGTCCCTTGATCTAAGATGTTCTGGCACATCTGATTTATGCCGCTATGATCTTTTATCGAAAAGAATAAGAAGATGTGAAATATGCAGACAAAGTCCAGCCTTGCCATACTGCTTTAGGAATAACGCCGAAGTTGAGGATGATAGCTTAGCAAACAGCTGTTACCCTATCTGCTCTTCATCTGTTATACTGATTTCCACCTCATCAATCGGTCCAACCTCCAAAGGGACCTGCTCAGGGTTCACCTCATCCAATGTCCATCTTGGCTCGCCTGGTTCGACTTAAAACTCCTCCTTTGTCCCCCACCGCCACCAAAGACCCATCAAAGGTCCTCGTGTAACACCAACCTTATACCGATGCCCAACTTCCAATCTATCTACCCCACAGCCCCGAGTACTTCAGCGTATTTTGAGCCCGTTCCCCTGCTCATCCAGCACCCATCCTCGCTCGACCACAGCTCGAGGTTCAGGTCGCACGTTGCCGCCCCCTCGGCTGACTACCGTGGATACAACTGTAGGGGTGTGAGGTTGCAAGGTTACTCCTCGGGCAATATGGAGCGATATTGGAGAACGAAATAAGTCAAGGCGCGCACTGAGTTCTTTGGGTATTAGAGTACGATTAGGGATTGGGAGAACCCGCTAGAGGATCCCGATCCCAGTATCACTCACACGGTAGATGTATATAAGTAGTTAGCTCATCGTCTGCATGGCTACATAGCTAGGACGGACGTTAAATTGAGATGATGATGATGATGGTACAGGGAAACCGCAGGGTAAAGAAATTCCTTACGGTAATTAGAGAGGTTCTATTGGCGTGTGCATAAAGGTTTCAAATCCTTGGCGCGCGAAAAAATTAAAACTTTAATTTTTTCGCGCGCCAAGGATTTGAAACCTTTA
>NAPT01000512.1:0-21874 GCA_002927785.1 Cladonia uncialis
GCAAGCATCAGTGGTAAAAAGAGAGCACCCCCGGCCCCCCCCCCACCGCCAGAAAAAAAGAAAGCCGCCGCTATCCAAACACCGGGACTCCGCACACCAGTGGACGACCATGCGAGGATCTCGAGCATCAAGCGGCAGCGCGGAATATACTGGGTGTGGATGGGAAGAAGAAGGGGGGACGGTGGGATTCGAAAGCGGGTGTTATTGCGGCGTGTGTGGGTGCGGTGTTGGGGGTTGTGGGGTTGACGGTGTATTTTGTTGTTATGAAGGCGAAGGGGGAGATAGATGATTGAGGAGGAGGGAAGGGGGAGGGGTGTCGTTGCGGGTAGCGTCGCTATGGTTGGATTGTTAGCAGAATGGTCTGGGGAAGGGACTGTTGATGCGTTGCACGTTGGGCCCTTCGTGAGGTAGGGATAATTGAACAAAAGTGTGCCGTGCAGGGGCGGAGATGATATAATTGGTGCCGTGTCAAGGAACTCGAAGCGTAAATGATATCGGTATTGGACTCGATCGTTCTAGACAGTCCTGCAACCAAAGTTTAATAGAGTCCTCCGTTAACTGCAGCGCAATGTGGAATGTGAAATGCCCAACGTGATCTTGATGCTTGATTGATAATGATTCATGAGACACTCCAATCTGAAACAGGAAGAAAGTGTAGAGGGAGGAGTTGGATCTTTAATACCTAGAGCGCCGCGCTCCATCTATTATGCTTCCTTGATATCCGTAGCCAACCACACATGCCAGGTATAAAGTATAATACAAAAAGGAACAAGAATACACAGAAGAAAACCCGGTACCTGGTAAATCCGGATTTGCCAAGAATATGAACAATTGCTGGGAAAGGGGGAAAGAATTCCCAGCTCGCTCACCGATCAAAGGTACTCTTGCGGCCTCTATCTCGTCCACCGTCTTGTCCACCGTCTCGTCCCCCTCCGTAACGTCCACCGAAGCCTCTGTCAGCGCCCCTGCTGGACCCACCATTGAAACCTCCACCGCGGCCTCCGCCGAAGTCGACATTACGACCTCTTGAGGAGCCACCGCCAAAGCCGTCATCACGACCTCTTGGGGAGCCGCCAGCGAAGTCGTCACTACGACCTCTTGAGAAGCCACCGCCAAAGCCGTCATCACGACCTCTTGAGGATCCACCGCCAAAGCCTCCTCCCCGACCGCCAGCGTAGCCACCATCACGGCCTCTGGAGGGCCTCCCTCCTCGACCTTCGCCAAAACCACTATCCCGACTTCTTGAGAAACTCCCCCGGTCTCCACCACCATAGGAAGACCGACCGCCGTCACCATATCCTCCTCGGCGATCCCCGCCTCCAAATGAGGAACGACCGCCTCGCTCGAAATCCTCCTCTGGATCATGCCCGATATTGATGCCTCTTACACGGCTAAACCCAAGCTTGCTGACCAGTCCCGGACTTACAGCAGGAGGATCCTCCATGCCCCAACCGTACTTTGCGCGATCATTTAATGCGTCGATGAGTTTTTGGCCCTCGGCCCATGCATAAACACCCAGATCAGCCTTGTATGCAGCAGCCTTGAGTGCGCGGGGTACCATCTTTGCCGCATTTCCAACCTGTGTCAAGATCTTGGCGACATGCTCGGGCAACTGAGCGTCTTTCCTCATATCGACTTTGGCGGTCTCGAGGGTATTATCCACGATAAGTGGCATGGTGCGCAGCCTTTTGCGCATCTCCCGAGCTTCTAGATTATTGACTAACAACCATCCTTCACCTGTTTTGTCCCCACGTGCAGTCCGACCGATACGGTGTACATACTGCTCTTCATTTGGGGGTAGACCGATCTGTATGACGTGAGTAACATTAGGGAAATCCATCCCACGCGCCGTGACATCAGACGAGATCATAATCGCAGATTTGGCACTTCTGAAGGACTCAGCTGCTCGGGTGCGTCCTTCTTGAGAGAGCTTAGAATGCATCTCAATAATTCTTAGTGGGTGGAGCGGATGCTGATGGAAGATGCTTTGGCCTGGGTCACGGAGGTTGTGAAGCATTGAACAAGCAAGTGCAACTTCGGCAGTGGCACTGAAGTACACGATAGCCTTGAATGGTCTATCAGGATCCGCCTCCATCTCACGCTTGCACAATTCCACTAATGCGGGCATGATATTCTCAAAGCCGCCAACATTGACAAACTTTTGCGTAACTCTTTCGTGGGTTTGTTGCTCGCCTTCTTGAACAGTGCGCACGAACTTGAAGTCGGGTTTCATGGTACGTCGAACGATGTCCATGACCTCTCGAGGTACAGTGGCGGAAAACAGAAGCGTCTGTCGATCCACCTCGCGTCTATTGGGCAAGTAGTCTTGTATGGCTTGAATTTCAGGTTCGAACCCTTGGTCTAATAGTCTGTCCGCTTCATCTAGGACGAACGCGCTGAGATTGGGCGCCCGAACTTGGCTGTAAGGGTCAGATAAAATGTCCTTAAGTCTGCCCGGCGTTCCGACTAATATGTGACATCCCTCCATCTTGATTTTTCGAAGCCCAAAAGATTTGGCAGAACCGCCCACGGCAGTCTGCACAATGATCCCAGTATCTTTGGTAGCTTTTCTTGCTTCCACTGCGATCTGCTCTGCCAACTCTCGCGTAGGGGAAATGATGATAGCTCTGATATCTGTAGAGCTCCCTGATCGGCCAAGGCGGCTTCTTGTCTCAAGTCGTGGATCATAATTGATGATGTTTTGTATTACAGGTAGAAGAAAAGCCAGTGTCTTCCCAGTTCCGGTTCTGGCTTGTGCGATGCTGAGATTATGATCAGTAAGAAGTTCCTACAGTCCCACCGATAGACTTACACGTCTTGCCCTTTCAGGATTTCATTTATGGTCAGGGTCTGGACATGTGTCATAGTCTCAAGGCCCATTTGTCGAGTGAGAGTATCGATCACTGTTGCACTGACCATTCCTCGTTCTGCAAGCTCTTTGAACTTTGTGACTGGACCGTAATTTGTTGGCGGCTTCGTTTGTGCATTGGAAGGTGGCTCGTTGAGGCTGGACCCTTGTTCGACTTCTGATTGAACAGCTTCGTCCTCGTGCGCGGTGGCTGCAGCAGCAACCTGTCTCCA
Organism: Cladonia uncialis; assembly: GCA_002927785.1. Lineage (NCBI taxonomy): Eukaryota > Fungi > Ascomycota > Lecanoromycetes > Lecanorales > Cladoniaceae > Cladonia > Cladonia uncialis. The sequence continues at coordinate 3,082 of NAPT01000512.1, forward strand.
TCTTGTTGATGTACCAAAAGATCTGGGTGATATTTCGTACGCAGTCCGGGATATACATTGCTGCACATCCCGAGCTTGGGTTGTTCTAATACATCTTGACGCGACTGACCTGAAGAGTAACGATGATAGAGTTGAGGCAGGACCTCGCCTGACAATATTCAACATCAGCAACAATCTATCGGGCCAGCTCTGTTAGAGGAAGCTGCTATTTGCGGGCAAGGCAAGTTTGAAGAAAGCAATTGAGAGACTACCAGGTGGATATCGGATTGTGCTGGATCGGCTTGCGTTGGGTGGTGAAGGTCTCTGCTTTTTTTTCTTTAGCTTCAACCAATCGGGTTAGATTAGGGTAAGGGATTTTGGGCCCCTGCTTTTTCGTACACTCAATGACCTCCAATGTCTGCCATACTCCTTTCTAAGTCCCTTCACTACACGCCAGACTAGGGACATGATGCGAATGCTATTGATGAAGCTTAATGAATAGGCACACTACTCGACGGCGTTGTCAGCAGCGACAAAGCTACGCTTGCAACTAATACCCTATCATCTCGCTATTGCCTCAATGACAAGTAAGGGCGCTACTGTCAACATGCCTATTTTGTATGGGAGATCTCTAGGATCTGAGGCTGATCTAGCCAATATGTTATTCAATTTGTCCAAAGTCTCGTTGATTTTGTGGCAGACGATTTTAAACGTGTCTAACCTTAGAACAATTCATAGCAAGATTTGAGGACTAATATTTCCTTTCACTGTTTCCTATTGCTACTTTGCCTTCACTGATGTAAAAGTCTCTTACGATGTGGAGCTCAGAACCCTTATTGACCAGATTATCCTTTTACTTGCTTGTATTATTGAATCACCGTCTATTGTTCGAAGAAACTTTCCTTTCTCCCGTCGAACAATAAAGATTGTATGATGGCCTTCTCTGCATGCCCATATATACCTCGTCACTCATGTCCCTACTCCAGCCTTATACGATCTCTGATCATCCTACCAAGCTTCGACAGAGACTACGCCGACAACCTAACATGGACTGTACAGAAGCAATCGACCGTCTCGAGGAAAAGTCGTCCCTGAAACCAACTCTTCAAGAATTGGCCGCGATGGAAACCAATCGTAGGGTCACACGGGTTTTGCAGATGCGGATTGAAGGAGGAACAGCTACAGGTATCAGTTGCCCACCCCCTCGTACTGACGGACTGGCAGACTACCTAGACTCTCCTCAACCACTACACCGCGAATTTTGTCTACACTACTATCGCAATTTCGCCAATGGTAAGCCCGTCTCCGAGTTCTACTGCAAGACCTGTAATTTGGAGTTAGGAGACCTCCCACCAAGTACCTGCGATATGTGTCATCGTCATGGCAGACTTGCTCGTCCGACTGGCGGGATCGCTTTCGAGCGAGTCAATATGAGCCGAGTTGAAGTCGGACTTGTTACTGTGGCTGAGTACCGACTCCGTGAGATCTGCGATGTGAGTAAGGGTCCTCTGTCTGGGAGATAGGTACGTCATTCCTGTACAGTAGCAACGCGTTGAATTGGTATCACTAGAACAGGCGCTTTGCCGCAAAGAATCTACATAAGGTTATCTTCATCCTAAGCCGAGTCTCAAGCGTTACACTTTTCAACCTTGATGTTTCATGTTCGAAGCTGTCTCATTCCCAGCGCGTACAAATCCTTCGGATTTCCACGCGCATCTCAAAAACTCGTCTCACCCACCTTCGCTTACCATCCCTCTCTAAACAGCCTCAACTTACATCAAATGAGTCTCAGTCGCCAGCCGGCAGAATTAGCCAGTTACGTCATCGTAGCCTCTATTCGTTAATTTCTTTATCATCCGACTATCTGCCCTGGTATCCACAGTTTTCATTGAGGTTTTCCTTTGACAAAGAGCCCCTTTCGCGGCCTTGTCCCCATTCGACGCTAGAAGCATCCTCGAAGCCCTCCACCCTTCGATCCCTTGTGCGACCCAGAGGACTTGATTGACCCTGTATAAGCAACATCCGCCTGGTCTCCAGGAGTCGCCTAGCGCAACATGGACGAACAAGAGGCTGAAAGGCAATACCTCAACTTCGCGTCTTTGTCTTTTCCTTTTGAGTCTCGGTGGGCTTTTTGCGTCTGCAATTCATTGTGTGATTGTTTGGCGCTTTGCTAATCTACTGGACTTCAAAGGAAGGGACTTGTGAACCATTTACACAGCCATTGATTAATCTTTCTGTTATCGTCCAAGATAGATACATAATGACATGCCCACCTCGCCATTCCCCTTCCACTTCCTCATTCACGAAGCTATATAACCTGATTTACATGACTATACATAAATCACAGCGACCTTTCAGCTATCATCCAGCACAACACTGAATCCCAGACAATTCTCACCCCACTCCCACCAACACTTTATACTGCCATCGACAAACTTCTACTAAGCCACATATCAAAAGCCACCTCCACCACTGCCGCCAACATCCAGAACCACAATCCACACCTACCAACCAAGAACTCAACCACACCCTCGCCCAAGAATACCACATCTCAACCCACCAAGACTATGGGCCGCGCCTCCCGCCAAAATGATGCCCCCTCCTCCCCTCTCCGCGTCACCCCTACCCCCTACCTAACGGTCTACCAAACCAAAACCACCTCAAAACAGTCTCAACCTCTCAAAAAGAGTTACGTCTTCCATTGCGGCCGCTGCGGGAAAGACGTTCCTCACGGCCCACCGGTCACATGTGGAAATTGTGGTGCTAGGAGGGAAAGCAGTATGGATGTATGGCGGTAATCGACATGTCTACCCACTACCGTAAACCATTCCACACATCCATCCATCTATCCATCCAACAACCACATCTTTCTTCCGCCATCGCAACAATGTGTCTTATATGCCCTCAGAACTGGCCGAGTCAACCATCGAGCTACCTACAAATTAAGCACCCCCTTTCCTCCCTTATCGGCACTATATACACATCGAAAAATCCCTTGACGGTCCTCAACGAACCTACGTCTACCATTCATTTTATTTTACATATCTACGTCTCCCAACCTCCACTCTTACACCTCTGCATCTACCAAACTACATCCTCTACATCCCAGAACCTGCCCACAAAAGCTCTCCTACCAGACAAATCAACGCCTACGACTCATACTGCGGCCGCTGCTGGAGAGAAACGTGTGGAAAGGAACGCGGGATTGTTGGCGCGGATACTTGGTAGTGAGGAGGAGAGGAGATGGAAAGGTCAGTAAAGAGGGGAGATAGCATCATATTTGCCTGCGAGCATGCGTGCTGGAATGTGGGCACAGGGCGAGGAAGGTCAATTAGGGGCAGAGAGAGGGGAGGAAGAATGGAGCAGGGGTGACCAGGGGGTATCATTAGCATGGGGGTAAGACATATGCATGTGTATATTCAGACTAGACAAGACGATGATGTTGAATGAATCGATCTATATACACGCATGATGTACCGAAATCAGGATGAAGCGAAGCTAATTGCCCCTACTCCAAAGTAGAATCGATCCTCCGATTCCATCCCCTGCAGTTCCTCTCCTGAATGTACTTTGCAGTACCAGTACTCAGGCGCAAGAAGGCTGACCACAGCGATATTACTTGGCGTGGTGTTCCCTGCTGCAGTAAGCAGTATCGAAGCAACCCTCGCACATCCCTGTGACCGACAGGCATTGAGGGGCCTCTAACATCCCAACCCATGCTGTCGACATGGGTAGACTGCACATCCCTGTGGGTGGCAGGCATGTGGGAGCCCCCGGTATCCCATGCTGTCAATATGGGTAGACTGCTGGATCCCGGGACTTGGCATATTTCCGTCACCGGTATTGCAAGGACCTAATGGGTGTTCCCGGCCCCAGGGGTGTAGATAGACTGGGTGGATAGCAGGCATCTTCCATTATCCCTGTCATCACACCAGTACAGTTTTGAAGGGGGCTTGATGGCCCACCGTGTGGGTAAGCTAGTCGGGCATATGCCAGGCCCTAAAGTGTGTGGCAAATGTTGAGAGTGCCGCTGAAATGGGTCCGGTGTAACCCGCGTTGGGCAGCACTTGTTTGTCATATTCTCGAGTCCTTTGGATGGATGGGTGGTTTAAGGCCTCAGACGTGTGCCTACGTTGCTAGTGCGACCCTCTCTTCACCAAAACTCTACGTTGTAATCCTTATTTCCAGTGCTGCGACTACCATGAACGTCGCCAGACCCGGGATTGTGGCACGTGTCACATTTGTGGCCGGTGTATAGCAAGAATGTGGAGCCCGGGTGTTACGAATGTTAATACGAAAATTTGCCAGCGGAGCATCCTCCATCACATGCTCCACAGTTTCCAGACGCTGAACCTAGGCATATTGAACTATGCACACTCATGCATATATCCCCATTCCCCCCGAGCTGTCATCGGGGAACGCTCGGACCAGTGGACCTAATGCAATGCAGCGTTCTTTGGGTCATACGTATCTTTGTACCTCGCTATGGTCGAATCGGAAGTCAAGCCGGCGGGGCTCCCCCTTCATGCATGGTAATCTGTCAGGCAAGGATGGCGCATGATCGTGGCAGTGTGCCTACCTTAGTGAGACGTCACAGTGGGGCTGGCCTAAGGGCATATAGTAAGGTATGCGAGGACACGGATGGCATTTGCGGAAAGTGCCATGTGAGTTTTTACTGCTACCGAAGGCCGAATCGGGCCACGCCTGAGTGTGACTTGGCGACTGCGAGCGCATCGCTGTTGCGGTGGCGCTAAGGTTTGTGAAATGCGGTGATTATGCTGGTCTTAACAGAGTCGGAAAGGAAGGTAGAAGCGACCAAATGAAATGTACTCCTAAAAAGTGAGGCTCTGCCTTGCTCTTGGCCTTGTTTTGCCTGCTTCTTGAACCTTCCTCCTTTACCCCCGAATGCAGAAGTAAGTCAGACTGTAGCAGGATGTCCAGTCATCTGGAGATTACCGACTTTAAGCTGTACAGTGCACTGAACAATCATTTAAAAAAAATCGTGGTGCTAGCGTACAGTATAAAATATGGCAGATATCGTGGTTATTGCAATCAAATACCGTAAACATATTTGCTCTTGGCCCTCTGTCTCTCTTGCTGATCCATGAGCGAGTGTAAAACGTCATCAAATGGTAGGTATCAACACTGCAAATTTTGAGCTAAGGAAAGTAAATGAAAGACGATCCCACCAAAATCTATAGCCCTGAAAATGGATTCGAGATCAGTCCTGTCCGCCGCGCCAAACGCTTTCATTTCCATTACTTCCTGCTTCCCCAAAGTCTGCTTCAGTAGGATATCCGCCCTCTGGCATGCCCTCAGCAGCCGGGGGGCCAAAGAAAAATCCACCAAAGATATCTGGCAACTGCTGTGGTCCGCCATCCGTAAAGTCGTGATGCGCATCAAAGCCTAGGTGGAGGCCAGAGTCGCCAGTGAAAATGGCGTTCATATTGTTTATGTTATCATTATTCATAAGGAAATCAAAGTCGTACATGTCATAATTCGATATAGCGCCCGAAGTCGCATCCATGGACGCGGGTATGCTTGTGGGTGCTGGTGGTTGGCTCATGATATTGGAGTCGTACTGTTGTCCAATTGGGATAGAAGCAGCGGACGGCGAAGACCTGTCTGATGGAGTCTGATATGGATATGGATTTTGATTTCCATTCCCAAATGTCATATTTGACTGCGAAAGACCACGCCATTGTGTAAAGTTTGAGCCTGAGTTGGAGCGTTCCACTGCAAGATGATTTTCAGGGAACAAGTCCTTCAAATTATAATCAAATTGAGGTGGCGGCCTTGACGGTAGGCTTGTGTAGGCAGATTCAGGAGGGAATTGCCTGTCAAAGCCTTGCTGCACAATGGGCGATTCCTCTGGTTGCTTGCTGAATTTCACCTGAGATCCAAAACCTGTTGTAGACAAACACATCTTGATTGTAGCCTTGCTCATGCGGTCGAAAGCATCGCGACAAGCTTCCGCTGGTGGACATTTGTCCATAAGGTCTCCAAGCACAGATGTAGCCGCAAGTACAGTCAAATCCACATCGTCAAGTGTCTGTGCGAGACTCAGTCACCTTCCTTAAAATATGACGAACAACACAGAGAATACGCACGAGACGACTGCGAACAGTAGGCGAATGCCAGATGGAATATAGGAACGCGATACCTTTACTTGTCAGCATGTCATATAAAGAAATTGCTTTGGGAGAGTCTACCAGCCATGAAAAGGTGAACAGTTGCAAGGTAGGTATAACTGACGAGATGGAGTCGATGCAATTGGCGATAGAGTTTCAATACTCTTTGACCTGCTTCAGCAACCTTCAAGAATATGTCGTCTTCGTGCTCATGATCGTCTTCGTTGCCTGATAACGGACTTTCGACTTCATTATGGGGACCAGATTCACCAGCCAGATCTGGGGGCACGCTAAGAGACTGTCTGTACAGCATGATGACAGCCTGCCAGTAGTTTAGCTCCAAAAATTTAACCGAGAAATGCACAGTGGTGTCATGTTGCAGCGGAGCATTCTCCTTCCACTCCCACAAGCGACGATCGATGTCTTCTCGCCATGCATGGAAACTATCAAACGGTTGCAGGAACCCAGATGTCAGCTTAGTATGCATGTACTGATTCACTCGTTTACCATCCTTTGCATGTACTTTCTGTGCCTGACGATACTGCAAGACCTGCAGGATCTCAGACTGTAAGAGCCGGAGCCGGAAGTAGTGATGTGCGACTCGTTTATAGCTGGGCCCATTGAAGCTGTGTACAGGAATCAGAAAGCCATCGGTTGTAATATCCTTGTCGTCCAGTACGCTTGGCCAGTCTGTCGTAATTACAGCATCGGTGATCCCAAAGGGCCTACCCACGCATGTGCTGACAAGACGATCAAATGAGTATGTGCACCACCAGAGCCGACGTCGTAAGTCACGAATCCATTCCCGTCGGCCTCGTTCTTTTCGATCGATGCCTGCAGATGCGTCAGAGTCTCCCATGTTAATGTCATTGCTAATTCCCATACTGCCGTCTCCATCAATGCCTGTACCATCTTCGTAATGAAGGCCAAGATCGACAGCAAGACGCACAGCAACGCCTGTAATGTACCAAAGGCCAGGTGCGACAGGTCGAAGAAGGGCAAACCCAGCGAGAAGCAAGACCGCCTGCAATTGTTCAAGTCCACCCCCGAAACCGTCCGGTCGATCGGCTGCAGGCATAGAGCCCAAGAAAGACTCGAGATGCACCATTGCAGACGCATGATATTCTTCTGGCTGCCTCTGCTGGCTAGACAGTTTCGGCTTCTTAGAGTTCGGAGAAGCGGGTTCTTGCTTCACGGCAGGCGAGGTAGGTCCCGTGGCACTTGGTGAGTGCTTTGTCTTTGCGTCTTCTAAGATGGTGCCTGCTCCAATGGCGAATACAATGTTCAACATGTACAGCTCACGTGATGATCGTTGCCGCTCCTTTGCCGCATATGCTCTGCCAAAAAGTACCATGAACTCGGGACGATGCAAAATTGGGATTTGCGGATTGGCATGCTCGAAATAAAGGTTCACCAGCCGCAATCCAAGTTCTCTGTCAGGAAATGGAGCCGGTTTGATGTTTGGCTTGGTCTGCAAGCCGAAGAAAGAGTCTCTCATTGATGTTCCACCGCTGGTTGCTGCTGCCGAGCCAATCGACCCGGGCTTACTTCCACGGCTGCCATAGGAACCTCCCGATACACAGCTCTTAACCGCTGCGAATACGACTCTGGCAAATGATATACCGCTTGTGGATCCCAAATAGCGAGGGTCTGAAGCACCCTGCACCGAGACCATACCAATGTTCGAAACCAACTTATGTAGCTTGTCTGATTCATCCTGCTTTTGCTCCCACTCTGAGCCGCAGTCGCTACCCGTGTTCGCCCTTTCCCTCTTCGTCACATGGTTGCTGCTGCCAGAACGCTCAAGCAGCGGAGGTTGGGCTGCAGTGGGATCTGTAATAGGTCTGGAGCCGAGATCGAAGTCATGAGAAGGTGCAAAGGCAATTTTGTGCTCGCTAAGTAGCTCTTCGAGATAGTGAACACGACTCTCGAGGTAATAAACATAGGTCCGGGGAATTTCTCGCTTGGTGATTGGATCGAAGCCAACACACTTTACGCCGGCTTTCTCGCATGACGTGCACGCTGGTAAATTCTGGTCGCACCGATTTTTTCGCAGTCGGCATCTATTGCAAGCTGATACGTTACGAAAGGAGGAGCTGGTATTGGAATTGATATTGGTCGGAGCTGATGTTGGAGTGTATGAAGAATGACCTAGGGAGTCGAACGATTCCTCGGCAGATAACCGAGCCCTTTTAGTCCCGGAGCTCATGATCGGCAACCAGTGGTCACAGAGACAACGAGAGCATCACCATATGGCCAGGGCAGGTCTGAGGATGATGAAAGCAATCATCCCCTTGGTGATTGTAATAAGTGAAATGATAGAAATGAAGCTGCAGCTCAGGGTCCAATGATCAACTACCAAAACCCCCGAGCGCCCTTCTAGTGAGCTTCTACCGCATCTTGCCAGCGCGGGCGAAGTCTCCCTCTCAGTCAGCCCTGTCTTATCGCCCTATCGAAAGTACGTACGAGTAGATCTCTTGACAAATCCCTCCGCCTGCAGAACATCTGTCGTTCGAAGAGACCAGACAGCCCGCAGTGAGCGCTATTCACAGGCAATAAGCTGTGATTAAAGTATGACTGAGCACAGAGGTCTGACAAGATATATCCTCAAACCAACGCTATTGTTTCCACATAGTTAAAGATCTATGGGGGTATATATGTACGCACAGGTCCAGAAATCAAGTTATCGCCCACAATTTTAGTCACTGAAACCCTGCCAATCTATGCCCTTGGTCCTATCTATGATGCCCGTTGTAACGCTATGATTTGTCCCAAGAAAAGCCGAAAAGGTGAAAAATCCGAAATACGAGAAGTAAACCACAAAGAAAATTCGTTGTCAGGTCATGGTTAAAACACGGGTCGTAAAGTAGTGGTTCCCCCCGGTCCTGCCGGGTAAGGAGCATGGGGTAGCCGACTATTTCATCCTGACCTTGGTGTCAAGCTCGTGTGCTTGCGAATCAGTTTGGCCAAATTGTTGGGGGAAATCGCCAGCTGCGTTAATGGCGGCATCAAGCGCGAGTGGATCGATTAGCGCGTCCTCTGGCAAGGCTTCTTCATCTTGTAAGTCAGGCTCATCCATTCTGCCCTTCACCTCCTCTAGCCACAGGCTCTCCAATGCTCCAAGAAAGGAAATTATGCCACTTATCCACCAAGCTAGGCCGGAGGATCCCAGCTCTAAGCCCCAAGAATGAAGAATTCCAGTCACCGTAGGACCACAAGCCCTTGCAAGGCTGGCAGTTGATGCGGCAACACCATTGATAATACCAAGGACGAGGAGTGAAGGGGCGGAATTTGTGAGTAGCATGGCATTCGAAGGGAAAGCCAGAACATGATACGTGATCTTCCATATCAAGCAGAGGTAGACCCCAGGCACCTGAAGCCACTGCGGAAGCAAGACCACGTACGGCACCAAGAGATAAAGCAGTGGCCATGTCATCACCACGAAGCGGAACGTCTTCAATGTGCCAAAACGGCGGGCGGCAAACGGAAAAATGAAGAGTTGAGCTAGCATCGAATATACCCCTTGCACAGAGAGCATGAAGCCGATCTTCTTCGTGGAGAATGCAAAGCCACCAGTAAAGTTGAAAGGTAGCGAAGGAGGTTCGTGAGAGACTGGCTCACTCAGGAACACGGGTATTAGCTGGTCGAAGGATATTGAGTGGCTGTAGTACTGTTAGTTTTCACCTGGAGCGTCAGCCTCAGCGAGAGACTTACTATGCCAAAATCCCAAATGCAACGATGTTTAAAATGACCTGTTTGGTAAATGCCTTCTCGATACTTCGGGGCTTGTCTGCTGATAGTGGCCTATCAACGAGTTTCAAGCCCCTGCGTGTAGCGCTTGGCAATTGAGCACGGCTTGAAGGTAGGCGAGGTGAGCCTTCCGTCGTGCGGTAGCCTGGAGGTGGCTCATCGTCCACCAGAATGTTGTAGTCTTTAAGATTGACACAAGTAGGCTTTTCGGCAAATGCTGAGACTTGTCTATGCCCGATGTGATTCAGTATCCACCGTCCTGCTACAATACCAGGATCCCGGCGATGCTTTTTCTCCCCGTGCGTTTCCTCTAGGAATAGTATACCAATCAAAACACCAATTGCAAGCACCGCAGCACAGACCAGATTTGGAAGCAGGAAAGGATAATGGTCGAAAATGGTCCCTCGGGGGAAGACGGTAGGGTAGTTGTCGCAAGGCTGCGCCAGGGCTCCACCGAGTGCAGGGCCCATAGTCGATCTTGAGCATGTGTCAACGACGTAATTATAATGCAGCATGGAGAATTTACCCGAGACACCAAACGAATGGCATTATAGAGTATGCCCGGGCTGTGTAGTGTGAGCTGTAGTCCATGCTCCCAGAGGTTCGCTCCACATACGCTGATGCTCCTTAACAGTGACAATCTCGGCGATCGTGGTTTGAAGTACCCCCATATTCCTGCATTATTAAATTAGCGAGGTCTATAAAGACATAGAGGAACGCCAATGAGTGTTACCCGTTGAGGAGTCCTCCAAGAGCCCGTCCCAGCACTGCAATTTCCAGCCTTTGCGCAAAGCCGAACACAAGCGTACTGAGCGCCGTTCCTCCCAAACCAGCGAGGAGGACGGGCTTCCTTCCAACCTTGTCGCTGACTCGGCCCCATGCAACGCCTGAAGAGAACTCTGCGAAGGCGTACGCGGAAGTGACCATGCCGGCGTAGGTTGCAACCTGGGTAGGGTTGGTGGTGATGTCGAAGGACAGGATCATGTAATAAACATATGGGAAAATGGACATGAAGGCAATGGGCTCGCAGATCCGGCATAATGCTATAGAGAACCGGTGTCAGCTAATCTAGTCTCCAATGAGCATTTTACGAGACGTGGTATGTGGGTGCCAAGAATATTCCAGAAATGAATAGCAGATCAATGAGCATGACTTTAGAATTTTGCCATGGGCATGAAATACACACCGAGGATGAAAAGCTGCTGTCTTGGAAATGGAACCATGCTGGCGCCGTTGACTTATTACCGACGGTGAGGTCGTGTCAGAAGACGGCAGCCTGTCTTATAACACTCGACTTGGGGATGTTGAGAACAGGACAGAGCTGAGTGACACAGAGTTTGCTCGACACATGGAGATTTAAGGACAAAGGGAACAGGACGGATAGGAACACAACGCAGGGACCGGTCAAAAAAAACGTGGGAGTAAGGGATTGAATCCTGGAGACTGCACGTCAGAAGCCTCTGGGCATGGGCGATCCTAGTCCCTTAATCTGATAGTACAGACCCAGTAGTCTGGGTTGCCTAGTGGTAAGGGTAAGTAGATGCTAGGGTTGATCTGAAAACCAACGGTCTGACATGGAATGGCGGGAGTCAAAGTAGAAGCTTTGAAGTTTGGAGGGATGGGATTGAGATTTGACACAGAGAAAAAGGGCCTATAATCCACTTAATATAGCAAATTACGGGAAACTCCAAGACTCCCGGTTGACGCAGACTGTAAGGACGGAAGGAGAATCCGGAAGTCTATGGCCTCGTACTCCATAGACGTCCGCAGCTCCTGCGGTGAGACAGTATATGCTGTACTTAGTAAACAGGCGGTGGGAGATGCGTGCCCGGTGTACCAGGGGCGTAAGGCCATGGCGAAAGATCCCATGATCACACGTCGACGATCAATCCCGGTATGTAAGCGACTGGGTTGAGTCTAACGGGAAGGGATTTCTTTTTGTGGCGATGTTGCGCAGTATGATAGCATAAGTGGATTGTGTCCATTCACGGTGAGGGAGTGGGGAGGGTTTGGGGTGAGATTTGTGAGACTATGAAAGGATTCCACGTTAGAGATGTAGCTTGCCTGAGCTAGGCTAAGTGCATTAGTAGCGGTACTATTCGTTACTAGGCAAGTGTAGGCAAAAAATGTAGGCTAAGCGATGCTGGTCATTGCATTTCGCGTTTTACTCTGTACCCGGGGGCTGGCGCCTTAGTTGGGTACTTATCTTACCTAGGCACCTGGGCACTTAGGGAACCTCTTCTAGCGCGGAACGGCCTCCCGGGTTTCCTCCCAGCACGTCTTCCAGGCAGGTACGCCTCCTTATTGGCCCCACCCGCCCCTACAGCTCTTCGCCCGGGGAATCGGGTCCCTTAGGCCACTTTTGGCGTCCAGGGCAAGCAAATTTCAAGCTGCTTCGGATCGAAGCTTGCCCTGCTTTGGCTTTGTTCGGGCCCCGTTCTAGAAAGTGTTTGGAAGAGTGAAAAAGGGGCGTCCATAATTGGGTTGCATACTGAATTACAGGGCCTAGCTGCCAGCGAGCCTACACCGTACTTCGTGCAATTTCATTGTTCTTGGTGAACGATGCAACCAGCCTAGGTACGAGGAAAACACAGATCTGCCCTTTATGGGAAGAAGGAAATACATTGGCTATGTGCTCCCTTCCCTTCCCAATCAGACCTAGACGCGCTTTGACCAGACTTTGCGATTTCGTAGACCGATGTACTGTACCCGGCTCCTACACTGAGCCTGACGTGGCCTTGGTCCTGGTTATCACATCACTCTTTTCATCACGATTGGATCTGCACCCAAATGCCAAATGGCGGTCAGTGTACCTCCACGTAGCTAAACAGAACTCTAAGGCTGGGTTCCCACATCAGCTTTGAGAGTTAACGCCGTTTACCTTCTAGAATACTACTGGTATGGGAACATGGCTGTCCTGACGTGCCCCTTGGCGCAGAGACAGCCAGAATGGTCTGGCAGTTATCATTGGGCAACGTCACCAACGTGGCCTGAAAGCCCAAGCTTTTAGGGTTCCTCGCCCGGGAAGCCGTCCCAGGCTAATAGATCACCTGAGCGGTCATCCCCGAGACAGTTGACGGACAGGAAAGAGGTGAAGATTCGATAAGTCGGAATTCTGAACAGGGGTGCATCCTGTCCTGCCATGCGCTTCCCCTCAATTTGGGGTCCAGCAAATGAGGGCCTAGTACCATCCGAGAGGCCCGTAGCTTGTAGCTTGCGTCAGATCGGGCAGCCAGGGCAGGATTAGTACTAGAGTGTTGTGATACTCATAGATGTGCAGTGTGTCTCGCCCGGAAACGTTGGTTCAAGGGTCATCTTACCATCTCATGCTTGTCACTCATGCATGATGCAAGGACCACGCGACATTTGACATGGGTCACCAACACCACCGCACCTAGATCAACCCTAACCATGTCTAGGTGTCCTAGGTTGCAGAACCGAAAGATCCTACCTTGCGGGGCGGCGAAAACGATCTGTTGTCATTCGTCCTCCCATTTGAGGAGGCGCGGCTGAAGATACAGCATCGATCATCCGAAGAAGCGCCGATTTGTTCTGATCTCCGTAGGAGGCAGATACTGCTGCTACTGCAGCGCGCCGTCAACTTAACGAGACCGCAACCGCTCAGCCCTACTTTTGGTATTAGTCATTACGCTATGAGGTTTGTCAGGCCTTGAAGCTGACGTACGGTGGACAGACGTTACCAAAGTAAGGTAATGTAGCACGCAAAGACAATCTTTCCACTTTTCTGAAGTGTCCTGGTGTGAAAGCCCATGCCCATCAAGAAACCAAGCGATACTAGCCACTATGGAACAACTGTGTCCGGACCACCGGACTAAGTCAACAATGTGAGTTGGCAGATTCGAGTAGCGATTACACGGCAGAACAGCCCTGGTCGGAAGCAGCCCAGTCGTGGTTTTCTAGCAGATCTTACTCTGCTGTCTTGTTTGCTCGTACTACCTCATTTCTGTATGTTGTGTAATTCTATACCTGTTCCCTTGTGCCACGAAAAGCAATTTTCCGAACTGTTTGTCGAGCCTGTCACGCGAAGACTTCCAAAGGCCGGCGCAAGCTAACCGCCTTTCCCATAAGCCTATCAAGCCGCACTTGACAACCAGAAGCCACACACAGAGAGCAAGCTCTTCAATACCACTTGGTGGCTTTGCTTGGCCGTTCCCTTCGTGGGGACATAGTCTGGAGTAGCTGCCTCCCTACCGACATCGACGATCTACTTTGCTCCACTAACAAAAAGTCTCTACAAATTCGACAAGCTGCAGCCATTCCATGCACGACTAACGCCCGACAGCTCTGTATGAGGTAGCAGTTTGCGTGACCAGTATCAAAGGTTCGAGCGCTAAAGGCACCACTGCTTCGTCAGCTATTCGGTGCAGATGACTGGCTCCACGTAAATGCGAGCAATGGTCTCTTCCAAGCTCTACCATGTTGACGGGACAGTCAGTGAATACATGCATCAGGTTACATCACACCGCACATCAAAGTGATGGGATAACGCTTTGCTGCAGGTTCTCGGGAGCAGACCCGGCAAGTTTGACATTGAATGTCTGGAGTAGTCTTCCGAGCTGGGCAACGCTCACTCCGCATTCTGGAGTAAGCTCAGCCCCCTATTAACAAGGAGGCGCGCGAAGCCTCATTTCCACAAACCTGATACGAACACCAACGCCGGGGCCAACTATCGATAACGATAAGACTCTGGAGAAATACCAGATTGGGTCTAGAGAGCAATACACATGTATGGAGGTAGCCCGAGCCGTGATGCAGGCCGTAGACGACACGGACGGGAGAGTACACGTACTGACAAGGACAGACGGTTGACCACTACTGAGGTAGTATCACAGGCTGTGAATCCTTTACAAGACGTTAAGTATTCCATAGCGGATACTGGGCACCTGGCTGTGTTTTGGGGGTCCTTGCGCTAGCTCAACCCAAAGGATCTGAGCAACTGCTACTTGCAGTATCTCGTACATGGGAAATTGTATGCATACTACGTTCATTGTGCAATCCTACGTTACGCCACCATCTTGTCTACTGGTGATCAGACCGACCCAGCAATCGCTCTTGGCGGGAGATCGACGGCGTTCACATGCCCTAGACCAGCCACCAGCGACTTTCTGCCTTGTTTCCCTGGTCTCGCACACGAAATCAGGTCTTCCGCACATCCACCCGGACTTAGCCAGCCAATTATTCTTTATGTTCTGCCCGCGCGATATGCAATCAACCACTAGTGCTATTGCTGTCTGCCCAGCGGAGCTATCATACGTCCCGTCTAAACCATTTTGCGAGATGAAAATGTCGAATGAAGTAAGAAGATGGTATGCAAGTTGCAGAAGTCAAGTTAGACACTATTCTGCCGTCATGATAACGACATCTACGATAGCTGTTCGCATCTGTATCCCTCTCATCCCGCTGTCAGGAGCTGCATCTGGCCTGTTGGAGTTTCCCGGCGGTAATAAACAGCCCAGATCGACGGCGTTGTAGCAAAGCTACGTGCCAAACCCGCCCCACGGTATGGTTGTTCTCTGCCCCAGGGATCGTTGAAGGGCACATGCATCTCATCAGCAAAAGCCATTGGTCATCGAGAGATGCATTACGGACGGTCATAGGATACTTGCACTAGTCCATATATCCTGAGCTTGTCCGAGTCATCAGTCGGCCGAGATCGTTGCATCCGTGGGGATCAGCCTACCGATCGGGAAAATAATATTCGTTCAATGTTTCCCTGCGTTTGCCGCCTCCACAACGCAAGGGAAAGCACATGATCAACTTGTATATGCGGCTTCATCACAATAGCGAGGATACTCGTGAGCGTGCTCCATTTGCTGATCCGTGGTGCTTCTTGCCTTTACATTGGACCTTTCGGATTCTGCTGGACCTTTCTAGCTCATAATCATCACAGTCTTCGTCTTCGCAACGTGCCTCAAATACTCTCTGCCGGCATCAGCCACTGGGCCAAGGCGTTGTTTTGATCCTGCGACCAGGATATCGTACCACCGCTTACCAATAACATAGCTTGCTGACAATCCTTAACCGAACTGATGAATAGCCCAATTCTCGATATCTGAAGGCGAAATTGTCTTCACCAGATGTGGAGGGTCAGTAGGGATTATATTAGGCGCAGGAAGAAGACACAGATGACGCCTTGGACATTCGAAATGGCCTCGTGTTCAGCATGGACCTCTTCTGGTGAAGGAGCCTATGAGTAATCGATTTTTGTTTTTGCAGCCGCCAATCCCGTGCTTTGCATTTCATTCACCAAAGCTGGAAATGTTTGCGACAGGTCTGGGCGAAACACATCATTGTCAGAGGCGTGGCATCTTCCGTACGATTGTGCCTTCATCGTCTCGATGGGCAGCACCCCAGTCTTTTCAAATAAAATCAGGAGGTAATAAATGCCAACAGCAGAGCTTTTCGGATAGCGTACCAAATCGAGTCCGACCGAACAAGATGGAATGGATATGACGCGGTAACCTGCGCGATTTGTACGGCTACATCTCGACTCTTCGCGAACATTCCAGGCTTTCGAAAAGCTCGCGCAAGCAGTTCCTTTGTCTTGAAGCTTAGTCGCCCTTTTTGGAGAATACTTTGCTTGGAATGTCAATTAGGAGCTACGATATATATGGCAATGTCTTGCCGGTCTTATTTCGATTCAAAGGGAAAGAGAGACCTCAGTAGCATATTGTTGGACAAAGCTATGCTATCGTTAAGTACAGAGATGTTCTTACAAATATAATGGAGGCAAGGAGCAATAAGCTTTACCACATCCTCCTGGTGGCATCGCTATAAGAAGATGGGTATGTCAATGACATGGCTTTCTGGCACTACCTCCGAGTCATCGTTGTTTCTGACCGTCTTCTCTAATAGCAAATCGCTTGTAGCTTGCAAAGCATTGCTAACCTACTCACAGTGGCGACAGGATTATTTGCAATGCTACTCTACTCCATTAGATGATCGTGCATCGCGCCATCCGGAAATAAGTCAAGGCATTGTTGCTTGTATATCGTGTTATCGATGCGCAAAGACTTGTACAGCCGGGCATCCGACAATATTTGGACATGCAGAATTACGACCCTCATCCGACGCTGCATCCGTCGGATGGAATTGCCGTGGAAACAGTCGGTTCGAAGCCATCTACCTCACCGCCACGGAAAAGCTGCTCTGAACTAGGGATATTGAATGGCTTCGATTGCATAGCTCCCGATGGCAACGCAGACTTTGCCACTGCAAGGTCTAGTCAATTGTTTCATGTATCCGATGTTGGTCTGGCGTAGGAAGCCGGAAAAAGCAAAGGCGCCAATCTAAATGAACGATATCAAGGTTCTCTTGGACACATGTGAGCTATTCGGAAGATACCCTGCCCAACGATAACAACCTTTACTTTCAAACATGACACCACCTCGAGCGCAATTGCCACAGATCACTCGATCATGCGAACACATACTTTGCTATACCGCTAACCATACGCCCTAGGCTATTCTCTACAGCGGTCTGTCAGCCGCAATCATGTGCCGTGTCACCCTGTGCTGTAATTGGAGACGGCATATCATTGTATCGCTACTTGAGAGCCGTACCCGCCATCTCCAGCTGTAACTTCTTACTTACTCCTGCCAGCCCACATCCGCACTGCAGTTATGAACCACGCGTGGCTTGCTTCCAGGCTGACTAGGACCATGGTCAATTGCTTGGGGATTGACCATTGACATTTTGCGATTATTGATCTCCTTAAAGCAGACCCCTTTCTTCAAGGACTGCAGGAAACGGGTAAAAAAGTGGATAACATGTACAGTGGAGGGGGCGGTATGCATGGCTTGACGGTCGCTGTGATCCGGCTCTGCAATAGGTTGGATCACCTTGCGGGCGAAGGGCCAGGCTATCTGACTGTTATGATACAGTCCGTTTACTTAAAGATATGTATCAGACATGTATATAACTAGCATAAGATTACTGGTTGCATATATACATGCAAACCAGTATATTTTCCGGCCAGTGCTATGATCCTGGCCCTTCACAAAGTCATGAGGGCCCATTTACCTCCATTTTCTCGTCTCTGACAGCATCAGGCACTACATCCTCTTCCCCCCTCACTGCAATATCATCATCCGCTCCCCCGGGCGCAAAATCTTCCCCATCCTCTTCACCTCCAGCAACACCTTCCTCATTTCTTTCGATCGCCCCGCCCTCATCAACCTCGTCATCCACGCCTTCTGCCCTACTCTCCTCTTTCTTGATAAACCGATCCTTAGAATGATCTTGCAACGGCGTATCATCATTAAACAGCCTCAGCAGCATAGCTCTCCTCTCTTCCTTCGGCAACATAAGGTTCAAACTCGATCTACTCCGCCACAGCGGCAACACCATCCTCTCACTGAAGCCCTCTTCCCCTTCTCCACCCCCTTTCTCAACCCGAAGCACACAACACCCCATGCCCATATCAAGAACTCTCTGACCGATCTCACCAAGATCCCTCCATCCATTGCCTTCCACTTTGGGGAACATCTCCACTAATAGTGTTCTTAGTGTTGAACGTTTCCACAACCGTACTACGCGGTCTTCACCAACCCACCCCTGCACGATTGGCATCCCCTCGCTCTGGATACGCCAGCGACATACATCCGCGCTCTGCGCATCCTGCTTCACAAACATTTTGACGCCGCAATGCACGAATTTTATTCCCGAGGAGGCGTTCGTGGTGAGGATGTCGCGTGCTAGGGAGGAGGTGTAGTAGATTGTTTTTGCTGGTGTACCCGTGGCATTGCGGACCATGAAGCGGGAGGTAGGGAAGCGCGGGGAGAGGGCGTAGAAGGTAGTGATAGAATGAAGGTCAGGGTGGTCTGGCCGGAGGTAGATGAAGGGTTCTTCGTAGGTGCCTTTAGGTTTTTTGATAGGGTGACTATTTAGGTGGGAAGGGGGAGATTTGGGGG
>NAPT01000513.1:0-21860 GCA_002927785.1 Cladonia uncialis
ATTGCCCGCCATTAACCCCCTTAGTCTCCCTATTCCCACTAAACATACCGACATTGCCCGCCATTAACCCCCTAAGTCTTTCTATTCCCACAAACATACCGACATTGCCCGCCATTAACCCCCTAAGTCTTCCTATTCCCACAAACATACCGACATTGCCCGCCATTAACCCCCTAAGTCTTCCTATTCCCACAAACATACCGACATTGCCCGCCATTAACCCCCTAAGTCCTCCTGTTCCATTGCCGACGGCGCCGCTACTTCCAAACACTTTATTACCAGTCCCCAGCCTTGGCCCACTGGCGTCTCTCCCACAGCTCACGTCTCTTCTACAGCCCATTTCTCCTCCCACCACGCTAATCAGCTTACCATCTCCACCTCCACCGCCCACGCAGCTTCCTTCATTTCCACCTTCTTTCTCCCCACCTCCCATATCTCTGCCCACAAACATTCCGACCCTTACTTTGCCCTCGGGGATTTCCACTATATCAGGCCTCCCTACAAGTTTTCCTAGTGATGTTCCTCCAATCAACAATCCCGATGATCTGGTCTCCAGCCTTAACCAGACGGTATCAGTCCTCACAAGCGCGATCAAAACACTTGAGAATGGCGTGGGCTTTCAGGCTATCTCAATACCGGGCGTGGGCATCAGTGTCGGGAGTGACAGCGCGGTTGTGAGGAGCTTGTTGCAAATCGGAGCTGATCTGCTTAGTACGATTGTGGCAGAACCGCAGATTCAGGTCTATAAGAGAGAGAGGGTGAGGTGGTTGCAATGAGATTCATTGTTATCGTTAAATGAATGAATGGAAATGAAGATAGAAGATGGGGCCGTGGTAATGAGCTTCTGTTACATGTGTGGAGATGAGCATAGGTGATCATGGATTTTCTTTTGTTGGGAGTCAGGAGTTGGTGAGTGAGTAATTTTGGTATTTGGACAATGAGAGAAAATCCTGCACGCATGCGTGAGGTGATTTATAATAGTAATCATGAGTAGCAAATGCAGGCATGGATTTCCCGAAATGGCAGAGCAGTCCTAACGCGTTTCATTGTGTCCAAACGTATATGTGCAACATGATTGGGATTGATTTATGCCTGCAAAGAACACTACCCCTTATGAGGCATGCTGAACAAGACGCGCTTGAAAGTTCTGCAGAGCGTTTTGATCCTGATTTGACCTCATGTGCCTTATGGGATACCTTGTGTAGTCGAGTCATCCGCTGATGGGCTACTAGGCTTGAAAAACGGTCATTGATCTAGCAATGCGAAATTCTGAGCCCGAATCGTCGGAATTAGAAGTGGAGTAGCGGGAAGGGGACCAACAATCGAGTCGATTGAGTATGCCTTTAAGCTACAATAGAAACTTTAGATCAAGTTCTAGAAATTCATTTGGGCCATCATGCCGTCACTTTAAGCTGACACCTGATACATTGTCACTAACGTTACCCCTAGAAACCATAGCTCTAGAGGTTTCTAACCCCCTAATCATAGCTTTTTGGTATGAAAATTGAGCATAAGTAATGCATATAGATAGCTGTTTAAGTTGAGGTTTAATATCTATAAAGGTACTCCGAAGCGGTAAATATCTTTTATTAAATACTTATTGAGTACTGAAAAGCTATAATTAAGGGTTAGGAACCCTTGAAAATATATTTTCTAAGGGTGTATCTATAACGATTGATTAAGTATCAGCTTTATATGCATAACTTCTGCCGTATTTTCTTACTTAATAAATACGCCCTGCACAAAAGGATCTCAACAAGTGTCAAAACCTAACATCAATGACCCCT
Organism: Cladonia uncialis; assembly: GCA_002927785.1. Classification (NCBI taxonomy): domain Eukaryota; kingdom Fungi; phylum Ascomycota; class Lecanoromycetes; order Lecanorales; family Cladoniaceae; genus Cladonia; species Cladonia uncialis. Next base: position 1,788 of record NAPT01000513.1, read on the forward strand.
TTATGTGCATGGCTCAGGCTTAATTCTTTGAGAATCCGGCAAGGAAATATTTATACCATCTCAGGAATGACACTTCAAGATATGCATGCTTTTTGTTAATCTCCTAGGTACTGGAGCTAGAGACCGCACCACCCACCCTCCTGTGAGGGTCCACACCGAACCCTCCTGCCCTCACATGCCCGTCTTCTCCTTCAACTCCCCAATCTTCTTACTGGCCTCTGTCTTTCCCATTCCCCCAGTCTCCACCTTCTCCCCCGCCTCCCTCGCCATGGCAGCAATATACCCTGTCTGCCTTCCCGACGCCTTCTCCTCCCCCGTAGTCCAACTATCAGGATCCTGTATCGGTTCCTCCGGCTTTGCGTCCTGATTCTTTGTCTCGGCGTTCTTTAATTCGTCAATCTTTTGTGATGCTTCGCTTTTGTTGAGGGAGGACGGATCGACTTCATTGGCGCCTTTTTGAGAGGCGAGGGTGGAGAGGAAAGCTTTCTGTTTCGTGGTTGGGGGGTCGGATCCAGTGGTCCATTGGGAGGGGTTGTCGAGTTGGGAAGACATCTTGGGCGGTGGCGTTTGCTTGGAGGGTGTGAGATTGCAATGAATGTGCTGGGCGGAACTGTTAGTATAGTGCTGGAATGAGGGTCAATGAGCAATACCTATAGCTGGAGGTTTTTCTCCATCTTATGATTACATAGGAGGAAAGTCGTATGTTTAGCGGAGAAGAGGCAAATATCGCGTCTCTACTGTAGGCGTCAGTAACGTCATCATTCAGGTACAAGGGGCCAAGATAAGGGCTTCCGATAGGAGGGTGCCCCCCATGCAGCCCCTAAATATGTGGCCGAAAGCCAGAGTAGTGCCCTGATTCCCTAAGCCCTAACCAGTGGGAAGGACTAAAAATCTAGGGAGTTAACAAGGTAAATGATCTTGAATAGGCCTTTAATAACCATAAACCTAGTTACTAAATTAATACTTAACTTGTGCCCCGAACCTATATTAAGAATAGATTATAATCGAAAAGAGAGTATGAGTACATTCTATATAATTAAAGCGAACACCCTCTCTACTTTCTGCTTAAGAAGCTCCCTGCGAAGGCTTGGTTAAGGGTTGCAGGTATCAATCCCCCAAAATTATAATCTATAAGCATAAGCTATTTAATTAGAGTGAGATGCAACACCTAAAGTCCCTGAGTAGAAATCCTATGTATAGTACAATGAATGCTTAATGGCACCTATAGGCTATACCTCCAGAGACAGTTCTCCCACGACTCTATTAGTATTATCATCCTCCTCATCCTTACTCTCCTCGTTTCCACCCTCATAGTGCTCATCACGCTTCATCTTCATCACTTCCGCCATCGCCATCAAAGTCGTCATCTTCAACCGAAGAATCGTCACTCACTTGTCCATCAATCATCTTCCATTCCTCCAAGCATTGCAATAACATCACTGACATTGAAGCCCGGAAGTAGGCGAGACTTCCACCTATTGCTAGAAGAGAATTTGCTACTCTCTTAAACACGAGAAGCGGCTGCTTTCTGGTTATTGTTCACTTTGATCTTCAAAGGTGCGGCAGTCATCTTTGGTAAAGCTGTTCTAATGGCATCGACCTTTTCCAAGCTAATAGGACCATTTCGATGTACGTCAGCCGCCAGAGGTTGTGGTTTCGCGGGAAGACTCTTTGACGGTGGTGGTAGAACACTCCGCTTGACTTCAACAGCATCAAAGTCTCTGTATATGTGAGAGGAACTATCATTCTCATTCATCCAGCCTTGGTCAGGTTCAATAGATTGCTCCGGCCATGTTGCTTGGATTCCGTACGCATCAAATTCATGTGGGGTTCCAGGGTATGCTTCTGGAGGTTGCCAGTCATTTTGAGCAGGATAATACGGATATCCAGGCGGTGTAGGAGGCATTGCGTTAGGATAGCTAGGATGCATTGCATTGCTATAGTTGGGTGGCATTGTGTAGTTGTTGTAGTAGCTGTTGAAAACGGGTGGAGGAGCTTCAGGGTAGCTGTAGGATTGGTACAGAGGGTAACCCGGTGGAAGAGCTTAAGGGTAGCTGTACGGTTGGTGAGTGGGGTAATAACCGCCGTCACGGCGGAATGGATCCATGTCGCTATGGCTGTATTAGCTACTTCAAACTATTTGTGTAGGGCGTATTGATCGAGCAAGGCTCGACTGGACTTCAAGACCAAGATAATTGAAAGACAAAACAAGGGGCGGTTGAAGCAGTTGTACTGTACATCAAAGTATTCAGTGTGCAGCGAAGAAGGTGGGAGCAATCCCCAGTCTCAGACAGCTTTGGATTCACAGGCTCACCTAGGTACAGTTCGGTGCTCTTTGCTCCAACACCAGATTTTCAAACACTCCTCGAAGCCACAGAATCCCTCAGGTTATGGTATCATCCTAGAGGAAGTTAGACGTAAAGGATGTGAAGTCCAAAGAGAAATCCTTAGGTCGTTCATCCCTAGGTCGTTCTTGCCTTTTGGAGTAAGAAATCCCTACCCTTTTAGGCAGGAGTGTCCCTCCCAGCCTGAGGTTACGCATTTTGTTGAAATAGTAGCCACCTAGGCAGAGTAATAAAAGTAATTGCCGATAGGTTCGACGGAGAGGAGAAAAGAAGCTGAACGGGAAACATGAGCAAAAAAAAAACACAGAGGGTTGTACGAAAAGAAGCGGGACGGAGGATTGCGTACGACATCGCTTGCTACGGTGCGCCATTAGTGGCAAACCGCTGTACCCCTGAAAACCCCCGCATGAATTCCTTCCGCGAAGGTGCCTCACATAAGCATGAGAGCTAGCTAAGTCCAATGCATGTCTCAAGCCACGGCGGGAAAGGCTAGAAGCCCAATCACTCTACGGTGTACTTTATAGAATATTAATTCCTATATGGGATTGTCATCAGGGGCCACACCGCGAAACCCTTATTTTATGAAATGCTATATACCTGCCTCCGTATCTATAATCTTATTAATAATCTTCAACATTGCCTGCGCATTTGAAACCCTCTCCGACTATATATACCATCCTCACTCCCTACGATGAACTCACCGAACACCATTGCGAAAATTGGGGTCAGTGGGCCAAGGCGCTGAGGAGTACAATTGAGCGAGGTGGATATCGCCATGAAATAGTTTACATGGGATCCAGTGGATGGCCCGAATCAGAAGAAAGTCAGCTGTCTATATATGAATTCGAAGGCTTTTTCTGCCGATTGATTGTTCTTCGTATGGATGATTTGATCTTAATGCCCGAGACTCAGCACGATTAATTCTGGCGATTCTTGATCGAGGCGACAAGAGCTTTTACGGGGAATTTTCCGCGCCAGTTGCCGGTACTGCGTTGCCTAATTTTCGCCTCGAGGATGCCAACGACATGAGACAAACACTTGCACCGGTTCTTCAAAAAAGAATGAATAGACTCAGCCGATTCTAAAGAGTGACTGATGCCGTCTTCAGGCTACTAGGGCCAATCAGAAGTGTTTCATTAAGAGAAGCTGTACTATCATAGTTCTCAATCGTTACCTAAGCATCATTTGAGTTACCCAAACGCAAGTACAGAGCGGTTGATATAAATTGTATAGCATGACATAGGAGATGTCCTCCCTCAGATATCCAGCCTCAAATCTATCATCGCCCTCTCACATCAGTACCAAATATCACCATCACTTAAGCGGCGGAAAGGAGGGTCTTTTAAACTGTCAGTGCTTGCTTGTTCAGCATATGGCGATATGAGAACTCACAGAGTCTTTACTCAAGATTTTTTACTCGAGAATGGGGTCCAGGGTTCATCGCGTGGACCCTGGCTCAGCCAGCTGTCCATCGCCCAGCTCGAGCCCTCTGTACTGCCCGAAGCGTTCGTATTGTTATTGGTGTTATACGTTGTGGATTTGTGAGACCCTTGAGTAGCTCTATTGGAGCCAACGCTATGTTGAGACCCCTTGCCAAGACTACGGTGTTTCTGGTTTGCATCATTGAATTTGTTCATCTGTATGGCGTATCAACAAAAAGGAAATGCAAACACTAGGTCATCGGAGTGCAGACCTCGTTGGTATAGTTGTTGTTCGACATCGTTATGCTTGTTGTGCACAATAGGGTGTTTGTATGGCCCAGGGCAAGGGTGTAGCTGTGTTTTGAGTTCAACGATGAGGTGAGCTTCGAGGTCCTTTCCTGCTTCGCTCAGCTGGAGGGCTTCATGCTCTGTTTTATAGGAAAGAGATGGGAAAGGATTGCACCGTCAGCAGGGGGTTTAGATTTGCAATGGAGGTGGCCATCTGCGAGGGACTTCTGTGAAGCCGCCTTGTCTACGAGATAATTGGGTTGACTTCTGGAAGACTGTTTCAGCCATTATCAGCCGAAATTGTCGAATAGGTGTCTGTGAGGGACTTTCGCACGATCGTGCTGGTGGGTAGGTACCTGGGGCTGACACCCTTGACAGCCGACTTGAGGTGAGGAACTTTTGCTTCATTTGTTGTTTGCAGGATATCTGGGTAGGCAGATGGGCCTTTCGCTGACGGGTGGCCATTTGCAAGGGACTTCTGCAAGCCAGTATCTCATTGGCAGGATTTTAGGAACCTAAATTTTATTGGCGTTCGCATCTCATCGGAAACACGAACTTGATCCTGGCCCTGAGTGGAGGTCTTGATACGCCACTAGGAAGGGCTTGAAGCTCGTTATTCGGGCATCTGACTCGTGTAAGAAGTCCATCATTATGGTGTACAGCACGATCCGTAGCTTGGTAAGATGTGTTGGTGAGATGTCCAACCATTCTGCGGTGCATTAGCTTAGGTGTAGTTCTATGCACGGTACTTCCGCAAAGCCAATTGCATTGACGCAAATCTCCCGCAGGGAATGGAGGCTGGGGCTCAGGGGGTTTGGGTGGCCTGTTGGGGGAAGGGATGGCGGATTAGGGAGCCTATCAGCACGCCTCAAGGTATGACGTCCGAATAGGCATCCTGAGGAATCCGGGAAGTTGTGGGCCTCGAGCCCTTCCCGCTGTGGCTGAAAACATGCATGGGACTTCTGTTTTGGCGATTTATGCCATACTTAGCTAGCTCTTGAGCTTATGCGAGGCACTTTCGTTTGACCCAATCGTAAGGTAGACAACCAAGCGATGGCACGGCAGCTGATATATCTAAGCCTCGTTTGCCTTTCCTTTGCTCCTCACTTGCGAAAACAATCTCGCATTCAAAAGGTTGCTTATTTGACATATGTCGCATTTGAGCCTTTACAGAACGACTGTATGGATTGAAAACGAGGTCCGGTTACCTTCCAGTTAGCTCCTCGTCTGTACTCTTCGACCTTCAACAATGTCGAATATATTCTCTTCATCCAGTGACATGCAAGCTCTGACGGCTTTAGGCCGTGGGGATATTGGCCATGATGACTCCTTGATCGCCTCCGATCACCAACCACCATCTTACCAATCTTCTGAATTGTTCGGATCCGCTTCGTTGGCACCGCTACCATACACCTTCAACGACGATGAGACTGCGACATTCATGAGCTGTGCAAATCTTGAACATGTTGACATGCCCATGGACCTCCCCAATCATCTATCTACCCTTGATTCATCTTCTCAGACGTTTCAACCTGAAGAAATGGCACCTACGTCATACGTCTCCAACGACGTTACTACCTCAGTTGTTACGCAGTCTGTTATCCCAAGAGTTTGGGCGACCGAACACGACTGGACCAGGCACCGTGCACTAATCACAGAACTATACGGAGAGAATAAGCTTCCCAAGGTCATGAGCATCATGGAAAGCGAACAAGGCTTCAAGGCAACGTTAGTGGACAATCCCGGATTGTGTATCCCCTGTTGACATTGCTAAATACTTACAGTGTCAAAATGTATAAAACGCATGTTGCGAAATGGGGTCTAGATAAGAAAAACAAGGAGCCCGAGATGAGAGCAATTGTTCGCAAGAACAAACAGCGAGCCGAACAAGGAAAACGCAGCAGTTTTCGCATCCGTAAGCGATATTTGAATTTTGCAGAGGTAGTTCGCTACTGGGAGCGAAAAGGGGTGACCATTGACGAGGTCATCGCTCGGACAACAACATCGCCAACTCCTGAGGCTGTTGAGTGCTTCACTCCTGTATCCTCCCCAATGACGCCCCCGGAGGACCTTGCCACTCCGGAGTACATATTGCGAATCACCCGGGGCTACATCGCAGCTTCTTTCGAGTCTGGGACTTGGGTCAAGACTAACCCGCAAAGGAGGTGCTACAGTATCAAAGATTCATTGGGAGTCGATTATTCGATGGAATTTAGTCAATTTTGCAGCTTAGCTGCCCGGTTGCTCGCAACGAAAAACTTTGACGAGATGGAGGGAACCTTCTCCGCTGCTTCCGCGATGTCTAGGAAGATGCTTCTCGCTGAGGATCCCACAACTCTCAACATAATCCTCAACCTAATCGCCGGTATGCAATCCGTAAATGGACATGAGATAGCCTTACGTATACTCCGCCAACTCTCTGCTACAAGTAAAGAGCTACTAGGCGAGAGTCACCCCTTATCTCTTTTCTGCGCATGGCTTGCTGCTATACCATGGTCTCAGATGAAAGACATTGTGTCCAGATGCTTTAATGTCGTGATTGACGAATTTGGAAGCCTTGTTGGTTCCATGCACGTGTCGACATTGAACTGTCGTTGGTCTATGAACGCGGTGGATATCAATCTAGCAATGTTACGAAGATTGTTAGACACATGTGAGAGTGCTTTGGGATCTTACGATGTACGCACTTTAGGTGTTCGCTCGTGGCTGATGTACTGTACCTACGATGAAGGACATTGTGCCGAGGCTAAGAGAATGGCCGAGGATCTGCTTGAACATGGTCGAAGAAATCAAGAAAGAGTACAACCAGGTTGCGTCAGTACTATGAGTCACGAAATAATAGCATTATGTCAATACGAACTTGGCGAACCGCACTTAGCGATAACACATCTCGAAGTAGCTATTCATCTACGCATGGGGGAAGCTGGCGCTCAAGATGGGTGGGCAAGGTTTATGCTTTGCACTCTAGAAAAATGGCACATAGCGCAAGGTCAGTTGGGCGCAGCTACCGTGGCGCGAGATCGGAGGATCAAATCTTTGGAATTGACAGAAGTAGCATAACAGGACTTATGAGTCTGGGTGGAGCATTCAAGAAGGGTCTCGGAGGTTAACATAAGGGATGAAGATTGAAAGGCACACTAGATACCGCAAAGAATTTTGTCAGGCGTTACAGGTTGATCTAGAGTATACAGTCGAGGCAAAATCAAATTCAAAATCTACAGATGGATCAGTGCAGACCAATTGAAACTATTTTCGCCGCCAAGTCCTAGAGTACCTAGAACCCACTGCCCCCGACTAGAAAATGGCGTCCAGATGCTAGGTATTTGTAGCACCAAGAAGTGAGCTTCGTCTGTTCTCTAGGCCAAAAGCTGACTTGCTTGTTTCTTTGAGGAAAGGGAGAGTGTCACATCACTAACTTCGCCATTGCAGAGCCGTGGTAATGAATGTGAATGAGTAGATATTAAAGAAGATGTCCAGACGAGCTAAGTCCAGAAAGCTGCTGTTTGCAGGCCCATATCGTGGGAGATAAGCTGTTATTAGCAATAAAACAGCAATGGCGGTCAAATTCTGACTTAAAAATGTTAGCCACTTATGTAAGACTGTATCAAGCAATAGATAAATCGATGACAAGTTGTGGGTATTGTTTAAATTTGATTGATTTGATAACTTTTGGTCTATTGTTTACTAAGCTGTCTCACTCGCCTGTATCATTTTCATAGCCTACAGCCATGAGAGTACCTGGGACGAACGATTTCACCATTAGCCTTGCCGTGTTCCTGTACAGTATAGCGCACTGTTCTCATAATTCCAAGAGCCAACAACGTAAGAGAATGGAGCATAAGTCATGCGTATACAGCTAACACTTAATAAGTTATTCCAAAGAATACCCCTAGAAACCATGGATCTAGTGGTTTTCAACCCTTCATTGTAGCTTTTCCGTACTTGAACAGTATATGAAAAGGATATCCGCTGCTTTAGAGGACTCTAACAAACGTTAAACCCGGCTTAATCAACCCTTCTGTATGCATGACTTATGGCACCATTCTCGTACTTGCTGTGGATCCAAAGGACTACAATGACAATGCTAATATCATTCTTAACTTAACTTTTAAGAAGCAAGATCAATATGAAGCTTATAAGAAGGCCTACAGAGTAACGCTCGAGCTTAAGCACAAAGATCCTCCTGCACAACAGGGAATTGTCGCCCTCTATAGAAAGCAGGGTGCAGGAGCAGACAATACCTAGAGATGTCATCCACAATCTTCACGGTGTATCTGCAAGGCGGGTCCTCAGCATCAGCACCTTAAGATCTTCCTTTTTGGTGTCCAATCGAGCCCATAACAGCTCGCCGGGCTTCTACCAGGTTCGCAGAGTTTCCACAGGTTCCGCCGAGCTTCTAAATAGCTTTGCGTGACGTAAAACTTGTTGTTGTGAAGGGTTGACCACGCTAGCGAAAACCCGCTAGTGAGGTGATCTTATCTTCCGCCTCACCTCACTTTGCATTTTCCCTTTTTTTTTGGAAGTGGCTTAGTACGCGTGTCCCTCGAGGAAACCCCTGACATATTGACGGACCGCGTGCCGGTGCTCAAAGGCATAGGGTGAAATTTGCACAAGATTCGACTGACATACAAGCCCGAAGAAGCGGTTATAAAGGCGAAAAACGACCCCGAATCGTTCGCAATGCTCGAAAGCTCGCACACAGCTCATCTCTTCAAGTCTCTTGTGGAACGCGAAGGCCCCGCGACTTTGGATGTGTACGTTCGAACTACTCCTGAGAACGTGAAGGCGCTGCATGTGATTAGAGATCGTCTGAAGCAGGAGAAGGATGTTAAATCCTTCAATGATTATCGCGATAAGAACGGCAAGATCGTGTGAGTGATTGAAGTCCTCGTCTATTTATCAAAGCTCACAGTCTCAGGGTTCTTTGGGCCTCGACGTTTGGCCCATGGCTCAACGTTCGTTCAAGACTGCCCAGCTAGCTCAATTGCCTCTTCCCAAAACAGCACGCGGTCACATATGGGTACGGAGAGATGCGGGAGCACGCTCTCACAGTGAAAATAGCCAGATCGACCCTTATAAAAGCAGTCATAATTTCTTTCGTCGCAGCTCTAGGTTGGATGGATGAAAACAACGTCACCCTCAGTACATCGGCTTTGTGGATGTGGCAGAATCTGACGCTGTCGGCCAGTTTTTCCAAGTAGGCTCAAAGGCAACGCTCTGCTTCATTGAACCCCCTGACAATTGTCGAGCCTCAAGGGTGGCAATGCGTAGTGTAAGTGTCTGAGCCTACTCTATTCACGTAATGTCACTAACGCTTTCGTATAGTAAGCCCGATATCCCCAATATCGAGTATCCGGGAAATTTGGTCCTGCTTGCAGTGCGAGGAGACGAAACCGAAGTCAAGGCTGCAAAGGCACCAAGCCTCGATATGAAGGAACCTCAACACTCCGTCTGGCTTTATCCACATGGCAGTGACAAGTCGCTTTGCAGACTTGTGGATTGTGCGAATAAGATTCTTGAAGCGTGAAGCCTTGCATTACAACATCTTCACGCCACAGTTAGCTACCTCGCTCATGGCTCGGCAGATTGGAAATGGCATGAGCTACACCATGTTCACCAGACAATGCAGAATGACTGCTCGTATCGAAGAGCTGGCGTCGCAAGTATGGATTAGCTAAGGTCTATCTCCTGTAGCAAGAATAGATTAGCCCGGGTCTTTCTCCTGTAGCAAGACTAGATTAGCCCGGGTCTTTCTCCTGTAGCAAAATTATGATTCACATACACAATACAACGAGGTTCCCCTTTTTCGTCTCTCACAGACTTATCTTCTCTATAATATGCGACTTTTCAACGGAGTTTGTGCCAATTATGTCGACAGTTGTTCTTGTGCTTAAGCCTTGATAATACGAGATCATACATGTTAAGAGCGTGGATTTCCCAATAAAAACGCCATTCCAAGTTATAATTAAGCGCAAGGAACTCCTAACTCAAGAGAAATAACCCTTGAACAGGCCTTCGTAACAAGCTCCTTAAGTAGAGTACAAGTTATGTACCTGAAGTAATAACATCGGAAAGGTAGATTCATTAAGGCGTTCTTACCAATTAAAATGTTATTCCAAGCCATGATTAAGCGCGAAGGTCTTCTCATAAAATATTAACAGCCCTTAAACAGGCTTTTGCAGCAAGCTTCTTAAGTAGGAAATAAGGATGTGTTCGCTCCGGCTACATGGGTTATGCTCTGTCTTCTTCTTCTTTTTAATCTTCTTCCTTAGGTACGTCCTATTAAAGACGTTTTCAAGGTCATCCACCTAGTTACCTCCCTAAATTTTCGTCCTTCCGGCATTTAGGGCTAAGGGAATTAGAGCCTTACCCTGGCTGTAAGGCGGGAAGGGCTGAGCCCTAGAACACGCAATAAGCACGAGACTCTGGCGCAGACACACCCTACTTGGCGAGATCGAAATGTAGATTCTCTGTATCTTGGACTGTACATAATTCTCTATTATGTACTAGCGACTACCTAGCCTTGTCAATCTGTGACATAGCGAGAGACACACCCGAACAGATATAATCAGTATCTCTACGATGTACCTACTTTTCAACGCCTTTTGAGATAAACCACAGCAGGATGCCACCCTTGTACATTTCATCAAACGCCTCGTCAATGATAGATTCCCATGCAAAGCCTAGTGGCCAGATCTCCGCTTCATATTCGCTCTCCGCTCTTTCTCCTTGGCTAGGGTTGAATCAGTAACTGGTCCGTAGCGTAGTAGGAGGGAATAATGTCACATACCTTCATCGTAAACAAGGAATTCGTGCAGTCCGGCTCCTCCAGGTACCATCGGCAGCACAGGGACTTTCTTATCCGTTACCATTTCCAACAGTTGTGGGCCGTCCCCTTCAATCAGCCATTTCAAGCTCGCTTCAACGTCGTTGGGAGTGACGCATCTCCGCCCTTGAATGCCCATCGCCTCCGCTAATTTGATGAAATCTGGATTCTTCTGATGCGTGTGTGCGAATCTGTCCTCGTAGAATAGAGATTGCCATTGTGTTACCATGCCTACGTCTGGTCAGATTCCTGACACGGTTTCCCCTGGTAAGGACTTAATTCGGGGAACTTACCTTGCTCTTCGTTATTTAATATAAGAATCTTGACACCAATGTTAAACTGGGCAGCGGTTGAAAGCTCTGTTAGTGTCATGGAAAATGACGCATCTCCATCAATATCTAATTCTGTCAGCTTATCCTATTGGAGATGCATCAATACTCCAACATACCAACTACCAGGCAGTCTGGTCTCGCAACTTTTGCGCCAATCGCTGCTGGAAGACCGAAACCCATAGTACCCAGCCCACCAGAGGTGATCATGGTTCGTGGATGTCGCCATCTGAAATGCTGTGCCGCCCACATTTGGTGTTGGCCAACCTAAGGATATGTTAGCAGAGAAGGGCAGGACAGATGTGTGGTGCTTACGCCAGTAGCAATAATAGTCCGGTCTTTGATATGCGCAGTCAAATCACTAAGCTTCTCGATTATGTTCTGAGGTTTTATTAATCCGTCTGGTGTTCCTCTGTCAAACGAGAAAGGCAGGCGGGTTTTCCAGTCCTTTATCTGACCAAGCCATTCCGGACGGGAGGAAACCTTGTTGAGGTGAGGAAGGAGAAGGGCCAGGTTGGCTGATACATCGCCTTCGACGGCTTCGGTCGCTTGTACAACTTTATTCTATCCAATGTTAACATTACTTCAAAGAAAGCGCCCGAATCGCAACATGTGAGTCATAGGATATGTTTACGCGGAGGAACGAGCACATTGCCTGTGGCTCATGTCTGGGCATCCAATAATCCAACATGAACGTGTACGAGAGATCTCTCGGGGATTACTTACAATATTCTTGGGCATAATCTCGAAATGAACAATACCGCCACGGCCTTCCTTCTCGGCGGCTTTAGCTTGTGGGGCAAACTTTGCAACACTGCCAGTGACACGATCGTCGAAACGGGCACCGAGGGCAATGATTACGTCGGCTTCCTGCATTGCGAGATTCGCAAAAGGTGAGCCATGCATGCCTAGCATATAGAGAGATAAATCGTTCAGCTCATCAAAACCGCCAAGACCTTGCAGAGTAGTTGTGACGGGGATCTGGCACTTCTCAGCAAATTCCATAAGTAACTTCGGCCCCTCTGGTAACGCGATAATGCCCTGGCCAGCATAGATGACCGGCTTCTTAGCACCGTTAATTAATTTGGCAACGCGTTGTATGGAAGCGTCGAGTTGCTTTTGCCGAAAATCTCTTGCAGCTAGACTTGCGGCGCTCGGGTGCAGAGGAAGAGTGCTTGAAGTAGGGATAGCGTGCCTCAGGATACCAGCCTGGACATCTTTGGGAAGATCTACCAGCACCGGTCCTGGTCGGCCTGAAGTTGCGATTTCAAATGCTTCTTTGATCCGCTTGGGCAATTCTTCCACTTTTTTAACCATGACGTTCCATTTTGTACACGCCCTTGATATTCCAACAACATCTGCTTCCTGGAAAGCGTCCGACCCAATCGAACTTGTAACAACCTGTCCACTGAAGACGACCATTGGAGTACCATCACTCAGTGCGTCTTGCATGGGTGTAATGACGTTCGTTGCCCCCGGACCGGATGTTACGAGGACCACACCGGGTCTCCCGCTGGCGCGGGCATATCCTTCCGCCATGTGACCTGCTCCTTGTTCGTGCCGAGGTAGGATGAATTCGAAATGGCTGGAATTGAAGATTGCATCGAAAGTTGGCAAAATGGCACCACCAGGGTATCCAAAGACATGCTTAACATCAAGACGCCGTAACATCTCATGAAGAATTGCTCCACCACTCATCCCAATGAAACTACATTGAGGACGAAGTCAGTCACGCGATTGCCTAACCGGGGAGGCTAATCGTCTCTTTTACTCACGATTCGTCCATCTCTGGCGTTCGGGCATTCTGTAATGGCTGTGCTTCATATTTCGGCAGATCTCGATTGAAAGCTGGGCTTGGAACGGGTCGCCCTTGGCTGTGTGCATTCGCCCGTCAGTTAATGTGTCCTCTTACTCATAGGCAAGAGACTTACGGAGCAGGAGAAGCAGCGGTACTTTGTTCCCGCCGTGAGACTTCCGAGGTTGGTGTCTGATTCTGGCCCCTCCGTGCGTGGGGCAATTTCTCTGCCGAAGGAGCAGTAACAGAGAGATACCGTGAGTGTCTCAATTGACATGGCTGTCGCCAGCGCATAGCGCATAATGAATTGCGCGCTGTGGGTAGCCTATGCATGATGGTAGCTGTGTGAAAAGGATAAGAGGCTTCGCAAAGGGTATAATTGGTTGTTGGTAGGAGGCGAAAGAAAGAGTCACGAAAATTAGGAAATTGGCACCGATCCGATTTCGCTTACTACTAGAACTAAGCGCGGGAACATTCCGCACGCTAATGGTGGATGCAGATTGCGGGGAAGCACAGAAATTTCTTGTCTGGTGCAGACTTGGTCTTGGCTGGGGGTGATCAACCACACAAAATCCAAGAATGTGCCAACAGTGTAAGGCATATCAGATGCTTTGGATCAATCATCGGATATGCGACTATGTACAAGAAATTTTTCTTAGCTATTTAGTCTATTGGTCTGTCGGCTTAGGCCATGATGGGGGTATCAATAGTCATGCTTTCCAACACCCTCTTCTGCCAGCAAAGCTTCGCCTCTCAGAATCGCGCCAAGATTCGACAGCTGTCTCCCACAAAGACTCTTAGGTAAACCAATATACAGCACTTAAGACCCAAGCTCAAGTCCCTTGCAGAACACCGTCCACCCTCTCGGGTGCGGTACGCATGCGTCCAAGTCCCGGCCTCCGCGGCCTACTCACTTTTCCAGCAGGCTTCTTCAAAGGTGCAATCTCTTCTTCTACTTCGTACATATGCATTACCGATGGTCGCCTTGAAATATCTTCTATCTGCTCGCCGCCTTTTTGTCCTTGCGCGCCCAGTGGCAGCGGTAACAATGATGGCACGAGGGAGGGTCTCCTCGGGCCATAGTGTTGTGCTAGCCAAGCTGGAGCACCGAGACACTGATGGGAAGGAATGACTTGATCATTGATGTTATTGTTCTTGTGTTCGCCTCCAGGCGCCGTTTTTTGGGGTGTTGTATTTGGATTTGGGGTTTCATTTCCGTTCGTGAATGAGTTTAGGTTGAATTGAATGTGCGTTGTTCGTTGTCGCTCAGATGGACTTACAATAGTCTCCTGGATCTTGTCCTCGCCCACTGCTCTATTGTCAAAGCTGGGTTGGAAGATGGAACTTCTTCTGACAGGTTCTTGAACCTGCTCGTGTGCTTCAACGGGGAAAAGGGATGGCTTTCGAATTCTGTTCTCGATCCATTCGCCTTCTTCGCAAGCCAGAATGTTTTCGAATCGTACTTCCGCCATGAAGTCAGCACCTTCCCAGGGTCTCCTTTCAGCCCGGTCTGGATCAAGTAAGGTGGTCTTGTATCTTATATATGTGTCTGCGACAACCGTCTTGATGACTACCGGATTTTAGCGGAGTAAATTGAAGGATCTACTCCTAGAGACATACTTGCTAATGACAGCTCCCTGCCTACACAGCTTCGGGGACCACTTGAGTAGGTCCACATACTCTTTGCAAGATTTCGATAATCTGCACGAGGGAGAAGCCAACGGGAAGGATTGAACTTCTCAGGATCTGGGAAGACGTCTGGTTGGCGGTTGATCAAGTAGGGCTGAGCAGCCACGATGGTCTTGATTGATGTCAGCCTCGGTCTAAAGCTGCTGCAACATTCTGGGTATACATACGCCAGCAGGGAGATAATGACCAGATATAACGCACCCTCCCCTGGGTACAACCCTCGTTTGATACGAGCTAATCGTATCAACAAGCCGGAGTCCCTCCATGATTACAGCGTTGAGGTATGATAAAGTATCAATCATAGCAAAGCTCCGGTCCTCAGCACCAAGAGGGAGAGATGTCAGCAGTTCGAGGCGTAGCTTGGCTTGGACGTGCGAATGTGTGCTGATCTGTCGGATGATAAACTCTAAAGCGGCTGGCACAGCGTCTTGACCGGCGACTAAGTGGGGTGTTAGCAAGGTCTCACGCCATACAACATCGAATCTCGTACCTGCATGATCCATGATCTCGCTAGCTCGCTCAGTCCAGTCTAGCGGATTGCCTGTTCCAGGGTTTTTGTAAAACATCAATTTTTCATATACTCCACCATTGAACTGGCACAGGCCTTTTTCCGTAGATTTGATGGGATCTCGTGATTGCAATCTTGTTTCGTGTGGCTTCACGAGTTCCATTAGCCATCGTTGGGCTCTTTCATGGCTCTTGGGACCGTTTCGAGCTAGAAATTTGCCAATATAGTTGAATGGCCGCTCACTCTCCCAGAAAAAGAACTCGTCACGTTTCTCGTCGTGAAATAAGTCCATCATACCCATACCTAAGTCTTCAAGGGTATTCGGACCCTTCCCCAGGTGGTTCAGAAAATCGGTTCCTTCACCTTCTGCGAACGCAAAAGCTGTGAATACGTCTGCTTGAAGAGCCCGAAAAACATTGCGTACCACAACTGGACCGCTAGATCCGTGGAATGTTGAACTGCTGCTGGATTGTCTCTCCAAAAAATTCATAATTTTGGCAACACGCGACTTGATGATGCTCTGCACTCTGTCTCCAGTAACAGCGGTCTTGGAGTACGAGGAGGCGAAGATACGCTTCCGGCTAGAATGAGCTCGGCTGGATGTGGAAGAGAACATGTTTGGCTTTCTGATGTCCAGTCTCAGTCCTTGGGCTTTATGATTCAGATGAGGCACTTACCCAAAATTCGAGAAGACTGCATACCAAGACGACCTCTCAAAGCCTGCCCCCCATACTGTCTTTATGCCTTCCGTACTCATTATGGAGACCTCCTTCGGTCCAACTCGGATAATTGGATGGACGCTGCCGTTCTTGTTCATCCTTGAGTGCGCTTCGTAATGCATGGTCCGGGTGCTATAGTAATATTTTATATAAAGATTGTAGTATATTGACCATCGTGCCAGCCAGTGTATGGCCGGGATACCGGAGAGTGGGCCTGCAAGAGCAACATACGCGGAGTGAGCGAAGCCAATAAGGATGGCACAGAAAGCTAGCCAAAGCAACAGCTCCAAGGAAGACGAAGAGATGATAGATGTCATCCAACCCATTGTAAAGACTGCTTAGCAGTACCCGAGGCTCTGAAAAGATTATGGATGTGATTGGAGTAGGTAAGAAAGTGGGAGCAAAAGCGTGTGTTATGGCAAGTAGGTTACACGTGGATTCGGAAGTTGTTTAGGCGGCTGTGCTCATACGGCAGAATTTGTAAGTAGGAATTGCTGAAATGGAAATCTGGGTTTGACAGCAAAAGTCATGAGTTCCATTGCGGTCATACGTGGGTCGAAGGAAGGAGCGATGCAGTGCATTCTATATAGCAGCTCGTCCCAACTATACAGATCCTGGCTACCGGAGCATTCCTCAGATGGGGGCCAGAAGCGGCCTAGAAGCATTGCAAGACAGAACCATTTCATGCAACAAACGGAGATGCTCAACAGGCAAAGCCTTTGTGGAAAATTCGATTCGCGAGCAAAACGGAAGATCGCAAGAGTTGAAGAGGCGCGGCCGCACTGGTAAGACGCCGCGACCGTTCACTAATGTCAGTAGATCTGGTCCAGCTCCCATAAATTCGCATGGCCAAACCACAAGTCACGCTTGAGTCTCAAATTGCCGAATGTCAATATGAGATCTCGATGTCACATTACGATAGTACGGCAGGGCACTTCCCAGACTCAAATCTGGACTCCGCAAGTGCTGACTGGCGCGGCAGAGAGAGTATTTCCCCAGGTCTCATTATAAGCAGTTGAAATCCATCTATTAACGGCGGAACGCTTGAGACATTCGCCAGGCTAGAGTCGCATAACATTCACGTTGAGGATTGTGCGCGGGAGTCTACCGTGGTTATCTCAAAAGTTGTTCACAACGTCGTCTGTAGAGGCTGATCTTGGCCAATGCTTCAAGATATGGCTCAAACGGCTGGCGGCTGGGACCATCCAGAGTATTGAGACTTGTCGTATGGAATTCACATGATGGTCATCAGCTAACCGAGTAAACTTTGCGATCATTGACCTCAGATCTTGTTAGTGTACCGCAAGATACGGAACGCCGCTGTTAAGAAGCTCGTAAATGATTATATAGGAACGAGCTACGTCGTCAAAGCGAAGGCGGATGACCGGAGCCTCAACCAACACAACCCAATCAAGCCATGCCTCGAGATCGAGGTATCCGTGCGAATGGGCTAGCAGGCTAGGATGCATTCGCTTTGACCTTGGACTCGTCGGATCGGCAAGTATAGGCGATTAGACTGACTTTCGGACGACCTGTTAGGTAGCTGGAAGTAACAAGACCACGTTGTTCCAGATGCACCTTGAGGTCAGACCTCGATCGTCAGAGAACTCTGTTAATCAGGAACATCCGTACTATGATAGATCCACATCCGAATCCAACATAACAGACGACACCATCATGGATTCGATTTGGACGACAAGATCACACATGTGACCTGGAAAGGAATAAAGAGGATAGACGGCCATCCTTGATCTGTGCTGAAATGAGAGCTTCGCTGACTAATCAAGATCGGATCTCAAGCTAGGCTCGGCCCATGTGGTGGGGATTCAATTGTGGGGCCAGAGCCGGGGCCGGGGAAGCGTTGGCCGTTTTGAGATTCTACAGCTCACTTCAGCCCTTGGATATATCCCAAACGGACTTGCTCGCTGGATATCTGCAACACAGGATTGTTGGTAGAAGTAGTGGCTCAGAATGAATTATCTGTCCTCCACAACGATCAAAATGTTACTGCTTGCATATCTAGCTTGCATCTCTCCTCGATGGCGTACCTTGCGCAGGCCCGAAAGTGCCTTCACTTCCATCACTTGATCCCACAATTGCGCGTGGCAACGATGTTCACCTTCATGAGCATCTTCCGCCATAAGCTACAAAGTTCGACCTTCCATACCTCTCATCCATCACCAACCCTAAGCACAAAATCGTGAGCCTCTCCTGCCATTATGATTGTCCCAGCCATCCTAGTCGTACTCCTCTCATTCGCGCACGTCTCGTTGTGCGACAACAACTTCAAAGCCAGGGATGTGTGCAACAATGACTACACTTTATGTGATCCCAAAGGGGCATCGACATTAGATGAGCCTCCCATCAGCAGTGCCCTGTCTCCCCTCTTCATCGATATCATCAACACTGTCGACAATAATAAGGATACGAAACGAGATATTGCGCATGGTACCGATAGGCTGAAGCCTAGATTGCTAGGAGGTGGCCTGTGTTGTAAGCGGTCAATTCTCAAATAGGACCGAAATTGATGCTGATCTTGTCTATAGGTACAGATGGGACGCAGTGTCTCCTTCTCCAGGGTCTTAACTTTCCATTCTGCTATGTAAGTGTTCCGCTGCCTGAACATTATTGTTCAACACCAACGTGCTTCAGGACAATTACACCACAAATTACTTCCTCCCGGGTGGTTCGTATGGCCAGATAGTGTCAGGCAGCTACACCGCTTCAGATGGATCTACAGCCAACTTAATCAGCGGCAACTACACTCTAACAGACGGTACTACAGGCAACATTTATGGTTCGCCTTCTTCCCCGTCGAAGCCAAATACTGCGACCCTTGACATACCCACGCAGTACACAGCCTCTGGTAGTATCAGTGCCATACCGGTGGCTGCACTAGGTCAAGATATAACTTATACTACGGTCATATCCGGTACTACGATACCACCCAGTGTAGTCTCAGCAATAACGACTATTCCGACCATCGCCGATGACAGAACGACTACCGTCGTTTCGACTGAGGCAGCAAGTACATTACCAGGAACTACTATCGGACCTCACACCAGTACAGTTACAACCCGAGTGGCTGCTGCATCAGCAACAGCGAAAGGGGTCGCGTGTATCCTAGAGCCGGGTGCCACGGCCATGACTTTCGGCGTCATTTCCGGGTACATATTAAGAAGGGTTTTCATGTAGCCTTAAGGAAGGTGATTGTATGGCGTGTTGTGGCGTGATATGCTTGCGAACAGAAGTATTGCAGCTTGTATCGGTATGTGAAGTCACCTCCAATTTGTAAGATGGCCTGGTGTTTCCATTGTGTGGGATGAATGGCAAGGAGTGTACAATTACCGAGGATGATTTCCAAGGCACTGAATCAACTTTCCTCGCAATGACCGACCGCTTCTCCTTGCTTCAGAAGCAAAAGTGACCTGAACGAGTTCGCGATCTTAAGACCGCAGGATGACATGACGCATGAAGTAAGAGCCAGAGACCGAGGTCACCCGGAGCAATTCCGCTATCGGACTTGGTTGTCTCCCTCGTACTTGCCTGCATTAATGGTCAACGGTCAGCGAAGACAAATAACTCTGTACAACCCACTGCTTCATTTCAAACTGCACCCATATTTCTTTCTTCTCATTTCTTATCTAACATCAAACCATCTCACATTGTCTCAAGACAGCACAAAACACGACTTTTCAGCAAGTATCTATCACCGAACACACGCAGCACGCTCTGCACCCAGAACCAGCACATAGGACACTGTCGAAGTCCCAGAGGGTCCCTACCCTCAGCCTTCTCACTCATCACACTGCGCTCCATGGCGGGCTCAGCAGCCTCCGGGCTCTTGAGCCGGCAACTAAAGCAAATGCAAAGCGACAAAGGCGTCCCCGGGATAAGTTGCGGGCTCGTGAGCGACAACGTATTTGAATGGGAGGTCATGCTTATGATAACGGATGATTGTAAATACTATGGCGGTACAGTCAAGTTCCCATCATCCAACAACCCCAGCTACCACGGCTAATGAGAAGTATACACAACAGGAGGTTTCTACCGCGCCCACCTCACCTTCCCCCCCGAATACCCTCTCCTCGCCCCCACAACAACCTTCCACACCACCAATTTCTTTCTCTCCCCTTCTCTCTTACCAATCTGA
>NAPT01000514.1:0-21828 GCA_002927785.1 Cladonia uncialis
TATATATATAGTAGTTTAATTAATTATATATCTTATTATTATTAATATTAGTAATTTAATATTATTATATTAATTTTATATTTAAATATATTAGTTATTAATCTAATTATATATATCTTATTTATAATAAATAATAATAATAATTTAAAGATTTAATTCTTAATCTCGTACTTTATATTAATAAATACTTAATATTAATAATTAGATAATTTTATCACTAGATTTATTATTATTATTAATATTTTATTAGATAATTCTTTTACTAAATCTATTATTATATTTAATAATAATTATATTCTTAATATTCTATTATTTAAAGATAATAATTATATAGAAACTAGTTTTACTAGAAAGTAATAAGAATTTTTAAAAGATTTTATTAATAAATACTAGTATTTACTAGTAACTCTATTATTAATAACTTTATTAATAATTTTATTAATAATTTTATTAATAATTTTATTAATAATTTTATTAATAATTTTATTAATAGCTTTATTATTAATAATTTTATTAATAACTTTATTATTAATTCTATTATTAATAACTTTATTAATAACTTTACTAGTAATTTTATTAATAATTTTCTTATTAACTTTATTATCAATTTAAAAACTATATACTTTAGAATTTTCTTTATAATTAATATTTATATTTATTTCTATATCTATTTTTATTTAATTTTATTCTTTATTATTAAATATTAAAAATAAAGATAAAATAGAAAAAAAATAGATTTATAATTTATTATAAAATATTAAAATAAAATAAAATAAAAATTTAATACTATAAAGAAAATTTTAATATCTTGTATTTCTAAGTTTTTTAAGAATTATATTAAATTATCTATTAAATTCAGTACTATCTACAGATATTTCTCACGCGATGAGGATCTAGATATATAGTATATTATTATACTCAACACGATAGACGCTTTACTTTATTGAATCTAGTATTATACAGCCAGACGCCACTATCTTTCTTGCGATTCGGTATCGCTCTGTTTCAACATTTTCTTGCTTGCAGCTTTTTCGACTTTTTCGACTTTTTCAAATCTTCCGACCGTATTCGCTCATTCCTTATCTTCAATTCATCTAATCCTTTATCGACCATCGCTTGTCGCTAGCAACACCTCATCCGACGCACCGGAGCCACTATTTACAAGTGATTTCCATAATCGCTGTCGCAAACATCGCTGTCGCCAAATCCTGACTTCTGGAGAAGAAATCTTGGCATTCTGGAACTCCGCATCTGTTCCACCAACAACACGTCAACATGGCAACGCGGGCTATACAGGATTCTATTGGTCAATGGTATACGACATGGTATGCGCATGGCAATAAGAGCATTGCTTTTCTTTCTTTTTTGTGGGTATATTATCACGATATCACTGTCGCGATCTATGTTTTGATGATTGATGCCAAGAGCTAGGGCTAGAGTATACCCGAGCGATCCTTACTAGATAACCGAGCGCTGCGCGCACGGCAGCTCAATCAATTATATATCTTATTATCATCGATATTAGTAGCTTAATACTATCGTATTAATCTTATATCTAAGTATACTAATTATTAACCTAACTATATATATTTTATCTATAATAATTATAGAAAATTCTATAGTAAATATTATTATAAATAGCTTTATAAAAAACTCTATTATTATTAATAAAAAATATTAAATTTCTAAATTTATTATTTTAATATAATTTTTCTATATTATATTTATTTTTTAATATTTATATCTTTAATAATTATATTAAATAATTAGAATTTAATAAAGTTATTATTCTAGAGTTTTTATTTAAATATTTATATAGTAAAATTTTAAAATAATTTAATTAATTAAAATATTAGAATTTAATAATATATTTATAAATTATAAAGATTAAATTTATAAAAATACTTTTAAAAGAATTCTTAGAAAGATTTCTAGAAATTTCTTTATAAATATTATTATAAATACTTTAGAAAATAATTAGTTAATTAACATATTAAATATTTAATTATTATTATTATAAATTCTATAATATCTTTTTTTTCTTAATAGTTTATCTTATTTAATATATATAGAAAAATAAATAATAAGATTTTTTTATTAAAGAATTAATTATATTAATATTTATATAAGAAATATTAAAAATATAAATAATCTTTATTAAAATCTTTATCTAGATTCTTATCTAGATTTTTATCTAAATAGTTATTTCTATTATTAATAATATATTTATTTATATATTTACTAATATTTTTATCTATATTATTATCTATATCTTTATTACTTTTAAGATATTAAGTATTTTTATTTTTATTATTAAATTACTTTATTATTATAAATTTATCGATATAATATATAGAATTTTTATATCTAAATATTAATAATCTATTTTATATATTTAGACGTTGTTTTATTTAATTCTCTATTCTTTTTATTATTATCTCTAGATTTTTATTTATTAAATAATAAAAATATTATTAAACTAAAAAAAAGAATAGAAGTACTTAAGTAATTAAATATTTAAAAATAATTAAAATAATTAAATTAAAATAATAATAAAATAAAAAATAAAAAATTAATTTTATCAGAATATCTCTTTAATTAATATTATATAAATTAATATTATTATTATAAAAATCTTATTTAATAAGCTATTCTATAGTAATATCTAGTTTATTTTCTTTCTATATATAAACTCTACTCTAAAGCTTAACTCTATAAGATATAATAATATTAAATTATAAATATTTATTATTATTTTAATTTTATAAACTAGTTAATTCTAATTAAAAAAAAGTTTAAAATTATATTAATATAAAAAATAAAAATTAGAAATATATATAAGATATTATTAAATTATATAAGTATAATATTTTTCTTTTTATAATATTATATTTATTAATTATATATACTATAGATAATAATATTATTTATTTAATATTAATAAAAAAATTATATTAGATTTAGATTAGTATTATATAGATAAATATTATTATTTTTATTATCTAAATTCTATAATTTAAATATTTAAAATTTTGTAATATTTTTAATATTTTCAATTTTTTAACTTTTTAACTTTTTAATATATTAATTATTAATCTTTATTTTTTATTATTTAATTTAATTTATTAATTATTAATTAATATTTATTATTAATAATATACTATCTAATCTACTAAGACTTGTATTTATAAGTATTTTTCTATATTATTATTATATATTATATTATTACTAGATCTAATTTTTACAGAAAAATTAGTATAGAATCTTATATCTAGAAATCTCTTATTATTTCTAATAATATTTATTATATATAATAATTATAAATTATATAGATTTTTATTAATTAATAAAATATAAATATTAAAATATATAATATAATAAATTATAGATATTAGTTTTTCTTCTTTTTATTTATTAAAAGAATTTATTAAATAATTATATAAAATAGATTAATAAATTAATAAATTAATAAATTAATAGAATATTAAGTATAACTACTAGTTATAAATATTAGAGTTAATACTTAATAGAGAAAGAAAATAATATTATAGATTAAATCTATATTATTTATCTATATTATTATATTATCTATTTAATACTCGCTTAGTTTATTTATCTATATAGATTTTATATATTTTATAGATTCTTTCTTTCTTAATTTTAATATTTTATCTTTATATTTATTATACTATAGATTAAACTCTAATAAATTTTATAAATTCTATAAATCTTTAAATTAATCTATAAAAAATCTGATTTATAACGCGGTATAAAGATATTATCTTAAGTTGAAGCTTTAGTACAGCGCTAATAGCTAGCGCCTTAGCGGAATACTTAAGTAATATACCACTGAGAGTCCTGTAATGTACCACTGACTTGTATACTCTATTTTGAGGCGACGAGCTGTAAACAACTATTTTCTTTGATAAACGCGCTTAAATTGTCATTTCGCAAATGGAGACGACTACCTACAATGCCTCCCATAACCAGAAAAATTGTTGGGATTCCATTACACTCGCGTCGCCTAGGCGGCTTCCAATTCAACCTAAGCAAGGTATGATCGCTCTGGCTACACTGCTTATCGAGTCTGGTTGTCCGTCATGAGCAATGCGTTCATGGTCTTACGCGCTCATATCACGGTAACTACTGCTGCGACTAATGCGATAAATGGCAAAAGAACAAATTTCTAAGGGCGCCATCCGGCGTATTTTGAGCGAAAGAAAGTGTCATTAGCCTCAGCCAACTGCATTGGATTATTACTTGCTTTGTCCCTAATTAAGAACAATATCATCAAGAAGCATGCGCGAAGGCACAAGCTTTCCTGTGTCTTGTCTTCCACGGCGTGCAGGTCTGACTATTTTGCTTGTTTAGGTTCAAACCTTGAACGCCCAGAAAAAATCAATTCTATCGATGAGCTCTGCAACGTTTGTCGGAATTTGAATCTTAGGACCGAGTCATTTATAGACTACAACTGGAAGCATCCCTCATCTTTTGAGACCCGTGTGTCTGTCCATCAAGATAACCTGGATCGCATCCAGTTGAAGAACGGCGAATTCTTAGAGAACGTCACTGCACGATTTCCAGACATTGTCACTCCACCGACCCTGCATAACCAGGTCGTCTACACCGACGAGTTCATGGGTCAGTTTGATAAAGAAAATACTGTCGATTCCTCTAGACGCGAAGTTTTTGCTCCAAAGAGAACCAAGAGTTTGGGAAGGTTTGAGGACATAGTGCGACGCGAATCATGCTCACTTTGTTCCCTCTTTGCTGACATCCCGAAAAGGTTCGGCTTCGTGTCTGATAGCGTGCAGAGGTTTCTGGGATCGTACCCTTGTGAGTTGTCATTCAGTTGGAAAGAGGATGGCGGGCAATCGTTCTCTACGTTAGCCTCCGACGATTCCATTTCGCGAATGGGCAGGAATATTTGCATGCTCAATTTTGCCGGGCTATATTTCGAGCTGCTTCCAGTGACTGATAATGGAGGCGCCTCATGGATTGGCGGCCGCGCACGGATTGAACAGGGCGTTGACGCAGCCCAAATTCGAAGTTGGTTGCAATCTTGTCTTCAAGATCATGGGGAGCTGTGCAATTCGCCACCATGGTTGGGCCATCTTCCTCAATTGCCGACTTTAAGAATGATTGACGTGGATCAAGGGTGTCTGGTACAAATGCAGGAACAGTGCCCGTACGTGGTATTGAGCTATGTGTGGGGACGCGACCTTCAATTCAAGTGCACAGATTCCCTCCTACTAAGTCTGGAAATGAAATTCGGGCTGGTAAAGCATTGGGAGCAGATTCCACGTACGGTACAGGATGCAGTCAACCTTGTCCGGCTCCTCGGTCTTCGCTATCTTTGGGTAGATTCTATGTGTATAGTGCAGGATAGTCAAGCAGACATGCAGGACCAATTTCCTAAGATGGGGCAAATCTATGGAAATGCACTGCTTACAATTGTTGCAGCTGATGGTGATGACGCCAGTACGGGCCTGTTTAACAACAGCAATACAGCAAGTAGAGTTGGCCGACAGTGTGTTCGATATTCGAAAGATCTCGGTCTACTCATTTGTCCGCCTGATCTCAACACAGTCCTGAGAGAAACTACGTGGGCGACTCGCGGATGGACCTTTCAGGAAGCTCTCCTTTCAAAGCGCCTTCTCGTCTTCGTAGACCAGACCGTATATTTCAGCTGCCGATCAACCACGTGGTCGGAGCAGCGCAAGGCCCATAGCGAGACAGTTCCACCGCCATGGACCTGGGCTGCAGCGCCCTCGCCTTATGCTGCAAAATTTGAAAGGCCGTTGACGGAATGGTCTCGGATCGCAAGCTCGTTACAAATACACTATCCCAATTTGCAGCCATGGTTCGTTGCGTCCATGTGGCAGTCACTTGTCAACGAATATTCAACCCGGACATTGAGCTATGAGTTGGACGTTCTTGCTGCCATAGCAGGTGTCCAGGAGGTCTTCGGACGTATTTTCCCTCAAGACATCCTGTACGGTATGCCTCTGTCCATTATCCAGACTGCTCTGCTCTGGCATCCTCGTACATCGTTAAGACGGCGGAAGGACGGGAAGAAGAACCTGTTGCCAAGCTGGACCTGGACAGCCTGGATCGGAGAAGTTGACTGGCAATATGATCTCAACCTTGTACGAATCGATGTCGGCTCCGGAATAGATCTGCCCATGAGTGAAGATGAAGCACTCATACAACTCGCTCACCGGGAGAGCGAATCTCAAGCCTCTAGTCTACAGTGTTCAAAACCCCAGGAATCCGCAAAGGGTATCAGATTCTGGGTCGTCGATCAAGTTGAAAAGTCGAGATCTGAGATAGCGCGTCCCTCCTACGAGTCGCCTGAGTTTCGTGATGCGAGTTGGCCCCATTATGATCAGAAAAGGAGTGTATCGTATCACCTCATGATGGCACTAAGGCATGACTTCGCAGCGGAATACGAAAGACAGACGCACGAGCACCACTACAAGTTAAAGCACTCTGTCCGCACACGAGGCTCTAAAACTTCTAGGAGTAGAAATATACCAGACGAGCGATCCAATCTTAGTGATTGCGGTACTTCCGTACCCGACTCATGGAAGCTCCTTTGTATCAGGACACAATGCCGCAGATTCCTCGTCGCGCCTCTCGAATCTGAGGCGTTAGAAGGCACCAACATTATCACCTCTTTCAAGCAGTGGCACAGTTATGAATGTTCCGACGCTGGCGACTGTTCGGAGGAGGCGGACGATATGCGGCTCTACGTGGTGCTTGACCAGCAACAGATGTGCTGTGGCGCTGTGCTCCTTTCGACACAAGACTATGAGACGCTTGCTGTTGTTGACGGGTGCAGCCTGTTCATCGTAATTTCAGGCCCGCATTATATGGCCTGGTTGAGCTCGGAGCCTGATCAGTTTGACAGAGAGCGATTTGACAGGGCGGATGCCGACTATTTCGAGGTCATGATGATTAGTGTGAAAGGTGGACTTGCGGAACGGGTGGGCGTGGGAAGGATCTATGCTGATGCCTGGAATTGGACGGACGGGAAACTGGAGGAGCATACGTTGATCTGAGTGCTTACGGAGGGTTGGCATATCCCTTGCAGCGTAGGAATTCCTTCGGATGGATCTCATATGATATTTGAGTGACTGCAGTGTTGCAAAAACCCCCAGGAATACCATTCCAACAGCCATACTGCTTTTTCTTGTAGAAAGAGCCCCAATAAGCTGGACTGCCCATCCGCAAAGTTAAGCCAAACAAAAAAATAAAGCTCGAATTTCGAAAGTTGGAACGATACACGATTACTATGAGGACGCTATGTTGTGCGGCTGTAAAGAGGATTTAATTCTTAAAACCTTTCAGATACCGAGCCATGGCTAGCACTAGGACCGTGAAGCATTGCGCAATGAATGCACAGTCCGCTTTACGGTGAACATGGCTCGCTAATCTGAGCAATGAGTATTACTTTGGGCCGGCCTCACCCATGGTGGCTACAATGATACAACAGACCCTCGAACGGCAAAGTAGTGCATCTGGATTGTGATTGTACTTGTGCTAAGTCGAAGCATGTAGTGGAAAAGATTTCAGAAGAAGTCGTTGCGCTTCTCGACTTCATAGTACCACTTCAATCCAGAATCAATCACGCCTTGCGCGGGTACTTCTTTCAATAATCTTTAATTTAAAATAAATAAAGAATATTTTCTTAATAAGTACTCTTTTAATAAGTACAAATTAGGTCGGGTTTCGGGTCGTTTTTAATCAGGTCTTTTAACCTGACCCGAAACCCGATCTAGAAAGGTTCACCCCCTTACTGTACAACCCTATTGGACTGTACCTCAACGGACCCTGAACGACCCCCTAAGGACCTCTAAATCTAATTACCCGAACGATAAGAATGATCCCCCAGAGCATACCCGCTTTAGAGTATCTTCAGGGCCCGCTTCGTCAGCTTTAGATCAGCCCTACAGGGCTGTACAACAAGGGGGTGGAACCCTTCGAAACCCGACCCGACCTGAAAACCCGTCAGATCGAACCCGACCCGTTACACGGCGTAAACGCTTAAGATAAGTTAATATAGGAACGCGTAACTTTCTAATAATAATAAAGGGTCTTGGTAAGTAAAAAGGAAGGATGAATGTAAAGTCTTTATTATTTAGACGGGGTGTTATATTACCAGGGTAAGGTTGCCGTATCACGCTTGCTTACCCAGCTCCCTCGCTAAAGCGGCAGCCCCCGAGCGAGCTTTGACTGAGCCGGGGGTAGATTTCTATCTTCTTCCGTTGCCAAGCTTCAGCTAAATTTTGCAACTGCTAATTAAAGGGCCAATTGGCCCCAGAAGCTTGATTCGAAAAAGCCTGGGAAGTCTGCCGCAGGATTTTCCTGAGAGACATGGAAAGCTCGACGCTCCTCTTTGTTCCCCATTACTACAACAGAGGTCCGGCGGAGGGTTGAAGTGTTTGGTTGCCAATGGATAATTTGAAGGGGATCCTGCTTTGATCGACGTCCGTCAATCGAGTACCCAATCGCGTTAACGACCGCTCTTTGAGGCGTCTAGAGCATGCTGGCTTCTGCTCATCCTTTTTAACGTGTCTTACCCTGTGGTCATTATCACGCTACAAGCAAAGCTGAAACAGCCGGTGTCAGCCGGAAGCCAACAGACTTGCAAGTGATGCAGCCTGCACTGCTTTTTAGGACTCTCTTGCGTCTGCTATTGTCTAGATTTACAGCAATCCCAGACATGATCTACTATAGCGGCGAAGAGTTCAAAGAGTGGTTGTCATTTGATATCAGAGCGTGACAAACCCTCTGGCCAGATACCAACGAACGCGATCCGAAACAGCCTGTCATGTTAACGCCTGAGAACGCCTTGTTGTAATTTCAAACATCTCGTATACTAGCTCTTGGATTGAGACGAGCAGTCCACTCACAAACGGACGCCTGTGTGTGTAAGTTCTGGATCGGATTCTTGGCGTCAGCCGCCGTGAGAACTAGACCAAGAATGGTCCACTATCGCAAGAAAATCGAGTCAAGACTTATATAATGTCAGCAAATGCAACGATGCTAACAAGGCGGCTACTCGTCGTGTTGGAAAGTAACGTACCATTGGAACCCATCGTATAATTGTCCCATTGCGTGTCAGCACAGTGAGTTCTACCGTTACAGGATATCCAGATACATTTGTATAAGATGGCTGCAATGTATCTTCCACCTCTGATAGAAACACCTGCACAGCTCAATCATCGAAGACTTGATCACCTTTACTCGCGTATTGTTCAATTGGGTTCCCACCATGCATTGTTCACACTATGTCTCTTTATGTTTTATTACCACGTCTTTTCTATTATTCATGACAACAGCAAAGGCCAATCAAGTCCTTCTGCCGAAGCCAAATGGCACTTTCGAAGTGGGCTTGGGTACCATGGAATTGATTGACAAGAGCAGACTCCAGCCGTTTGCACCTACTATTCAGCAACGCAAATTCATGATATCCATGTTCTATCCCGTCAGCTCACACAAATCAACCACGCCAGTCAATTATATGCCACCTGCAACAGCTGCTTTCGAAGATAGCTCGCCACTATCCGACACCGGAGCTGCCGGCCTCATATCCCCAAACGGCACCTTTGAGAAACTTGCCCTTCAATTAGCTGGCAAATCCCCTCAGACCCAAGGTACACTTGACTTCCCCATCGTCCTGTTCTCGCCTGCTGAAGCCACCACCCGCCTGTTCTACAGTGTCATTGCGCAGACAATCGCAAGCTCGGGCTACATCGTCATCACCATAGACGCACCATACGACGTCGACATTGTCGAGTACCCCGACGGCTCCACAGATCTCATCAACACTACAGTCGCCGCCACGGCCACCCTCGCCGACATCAACCTAGCAGTCTCTACCCGCGCACAAGACGCAAGCTTCGTCCTCGACCAACTCTGCAACGCATCCGTCATCTCACAGCTAATACCTGACTCCACAAAAGGCCTCAATGTCCGCAAAGCAGCCATGTTCGGCCACTCACTCGGCGGCGCAGCTACCGCAGCTGCCATGCTCAACGACAGCCGTATTGCCGGCGGCCTCGCCATGGATGGTTCTCTCTACGGGCCCGTCGTCCAGCAGGGACTTGACCGACCCTTCATGTTCATGGCACACACCAACCACACGCGCACAAACGCCAGCACCGCCTCCGACCCCGACACGTCCTGGTTCGACATCTGGCCCCATCTCCGTGCCTTCAAGCTCGACATCATCCTCGCAAACTCCCTGCACTATACCTTCTCCGACCTCCCCATCGTCTTAGAAACTCTGGGCATCGTTCCTAATGCGACTGTAGCCAGTAACCTGCTTGTAACGGATCTTAAGGGCGCGCGAGCACTAGAGATAGTTACGACGTATGTTACTGCGTTTTTGGATATGGTGTTGAAAAATAAATCGGAACCGCTGCTAAGGGGGCCTGTGGCTGCGTTTCCGGAGGTGACGTTTGAACGCTGAGTGTTGAAGAGGAGGGGTGTGGATGGGATACAGCAATCTGCAAAGGCTTAAAACTAGTAGAATATCTAGTAATAGACATAGGCATCAAAGTATCTCGCAGTTGATCACATCATAGCAATCTACAAGTAACAACCGCACAGCGCTCCTGCTTGCTCTTGTGAGTAGATAGGTCCCTGTCAGCGCATCAAGCAGGATCCTTCTTCTCCATAGTACTAAATACCCTTCCACTAAAACCCACCCCTCCTTTTAAACCTCTCCAATACCGTGAAAAAAATATAGCTCTGTTAAAACAGGCTGATGTATTATAAGACTACAAGTCTAATATTAACTAAAGAAAATATAGTGCTAAATACATAATCTTACGCTATTATATACGTCGGCGAATCCAACCCCCCCTTTACTTTTTCAGGCCCCGGGAGGCTCCCCGCGCGGAACGGCCAGACCGGGGCCGATAAGGTAGATAGGTGAGCTTCCCAGGGCTACCTAGCCCCGCGAACGTCTGGGCGGCCCCTATATGTAAGGTAAGGTAGGAGGGGATGACCCTGGACTAGGTAGCGCCCGCGCGGGGTGCGGGTGCATTCTGCGGGGTGTATTTTACAGGGTACGATATCCACCCTTGTGCTCTGCATCAGAGGCTTATATTTATGTACAATGCCATTGGCACTGTGGAAAATCTGGATATATAGGCGAGTAATGGGATTGGGATTGGGGCTGGATTTTGATTTTGGGTAGTGCGGGAAAAGATCGAGGGATGAGGTACGAGGTTAGAGGGAGGGAAGTTTGGTAGGATGAGGGTTTTCTTATGACGTGGAGAAGTGAAGTTGGATGTATGTATGTCGTAGGGAAGGTAGTGCGTGGAGAGGGAAAACGCTATAGCAACTGAACCTTAGTACCATTATCCGGTAACCTCGCTCTGAACAGCCCAAATGGTCTTACTCTACGCTCCGTCCCCGGAAAATGCCCAGGCGTCCTCCAAAGCTGGTTCTCAGTAAAGTAGATATAACCATCCGTCGCAATAAACATTGAATCCGTCCATCCGATCCTCGGATCCCTCACAAACACTCTCGTCATCCCACTCGCCGGATCAAAGATGTTGATTGCATTCTGTTCAAAATTTCCCGTATACACCAGTCCATTCGAATCCGTTTCCAACCCATCCGAAATCCCAATCACAGCATGCGAAACAATGGCTGCTTGCGCCAGCAGCTCCGATGTGGGCGAGTTGTCGCGCAGAAGCGCGGTGGGGACGCTGTAGAGGTATCGTGACCCTACAGCTGTCCAGTATAGTGTTTCGCCGTCCGCGGAGAGCGTGATGCCATCTGCGCCGTCGGCACCGTAAATGATACGAGTGATTGGAAGACCGAAGCTAGTAATGGAATAGACGGCTTCGCCCCAGATGAAAGGGACGGACTGCCGCTCTGCATGCACCTGAGGGGCGTTGTCCAGATGGCGCCAGGAGACTCCGGTACCGAGGTCGACGATGACGATCCCATTGCGGCCTTCGGTGCTGGAGTCAGTGATGTATGCAACGCCTTGGCCTGAAGCCGTGATGCTTGGGCGTAGATCAAAACGGACGTCGTTGAAATTCTATTTGTGAGCGATGTAAGTACAGAGAGGTAGACATGGATGAGAGGGAGGCTTACTGAGTCTGAATAAGCGACAGTGGCTGGGAAGACTATGGTTGTAAAGGCTGTGTTAGTAGAGAGATCGATTCCTATGAGCTTCACCCCCCCATGGCTGGACAGTACGCCACTTCCACTTGGCGTCGAAGGTCGGCCTGCGTCGAGAATCCAGAGTCTGTCCATGGCGTCGATTACCACCGATTGCACGTTAACGAAATAATTCTGGAAATTTGCTCCAACTGTAAGTATTATAGTTATTCAATACCTTGAGTCATCTCTACAGGTAGATACCACATACCAGGGGAGCCAGTGGTGTAGTTGATTGGGCCTCCAGGTGGTGTGTTAATCTCAGCATTTGGATATGGCATTTCCGTATCATAGGAGGTAAGCTCAGCAACATCATATCTTGTATTGTTTGGATCCAGATTCGACGGATAGTTGGTGAATTTCCTTCCACTTGCAGATACAGCAATACCTGTACAGGTATCAGAGCTTGTTCAACCGACATGGGACTTGATGAGGCTTTGTAAGTGAAGGGTAGTCATACCACTTGGAAAGTCATCATTGTAGAGGTGGACCAACTCAATCGAAGGACCGAAGACACCTGGGTCCGAGACTATTTGCTGAGATGAGACCGACAACGCGCAGAACGGTAGAATAAGGAAACCTTGATACATCATCGTCGAGGTATAAGTAGCTTTGTACCTTTGATCTTGATTGTATAGAAACACTCGAATTTAAGGAAGAGCTCAATATCGAATCATTTGTCATACATGACATGTACAGTCATACAAGATATGCACAGTCATCAATGAGAAAACAATGTAGGCTGCTTCGGGCTACCTCGGACGATTGGCTGTACGGTCTAAACGGGCTGCCGTAGGAGAAGAAGCCAGACGTTCTTTCAATCCTCACAGGCCTACAACCTCCCGTACCATGACCATTGTTTTTTCAGCTTCCACGCGAGCTTTTCTTGAACCCTCCATAGCAACATCATCTAGAAAGCGAGCCCCTTTAGTACTCATAAAGCTGTTGTATCTATCTTGAATACTTGCCAGACCCTCCAAGTTGATCCTTGTTATCTCAGGCTTGAATACCGGCATCATCACTGGCATGATAAGATCGAGCAAGTTCTTCGGCTGTTCTGCGCTGATGATCGAAGTAAGACAGGATCTCTAATAGATTTGATACGCCCAGGCAATTCGCTGGACCGTAAGAAACTCCATTAATTAAATCTGTCAGCACACACCCAATCTTATCTTCAATAACTTGAGCTCCGTCATTGATATGGATATGTGAACGTGGATCTTGGTGGGATCTGGACACCTGGAGGTGTGGTGCTTTAAGCGACATTACACGCTTCGCTGCTGCTAGGAGGGAGTTAATAACTGTATTGTAGGTAGACGATGTCAAATCGACGCACATAGAACCATTTGGGGCTTCACGAGGACATTTTTGTGGGTTGAATTGCTTAGTACATTCTCTGGCAAATTTTAGGTGCTGTATTAGTGCTGCTCTGGTCAGGGTGAAAAGCTGAACATATGAGGCTATCCCCATGGTGGCTTAAGTCCGCCTTTTCAGGGGTTCTGCCGAACTTCTTCCAAGACCTCTAAGTCAACTCTTAAAGTAGCCTAAACTTCAACCGCATAGCCCCCTAAAGATACCCTGAAGTTGGTCGCCTGACTTCTCTAGCGTTGCCCCGGGGACCAGCTTTAGAGGCCTTTAGGCAACAGCCCTGTAGGGCTGTACGGACTGGCGCGCGGTTGTCCATTGAAAGGGAGATCTGGTTACTTACTACAGTATGCTCTCACTGTGTTGCCATTTGTCTCCATTCGTTTGTCTATTCACCAACAAGCGTCCGGTAACGACTCAAATGAGACAGAGCATAGGCCCGGGAAGGGAACGCGTGCAACATGTAAGACTTGCTCAATGTCGGATACTGCAATTGGCAAAGTACTGACACCCTGCGTATAGCCATGAAATCTACAAAATACACTGCGTTCAAGATGGAAGGAGTTGAGCAGGCGGCAGAATTGGTCCGGACGCATCTGGACGCCGACGTAGCGGTCACATGATAGTGGCAGAGTCAGCTTTTGGTGAAGCCAATGACGACAACAGAAGGCAACATACAAATAGCTGGAGCAGCGGGTGCAGCTTCGCCCATTGTTTGACTTTTCTTAATGGCAGAGAGGTTGCCTAAAGATGAATAGCCTACCTGGGGCTTGTTCTACAGTACCCTGGAAGCGTTGAGCAGCCTCTCGAGCAGGAAAGAGATCATCATCATTGGGCAAAGAGGCCCAAGACCTGAAATACAACTCTACCTTGTCCACCCTCTGTCTCCTAAAGGGATTTCCGAACTCATCTACAATGACGCTGCTGCCAGCATCAGACGCACAGGCCAAGATTTTCGATACCAACTTGTCATCCAGCGAACTTATGAAGAGGGTGAAGCCGAGCTCTTAATGGAGGAAGAAGGTGAAAACGGAGCTGGAGACGCCCTGGACACAGATAAGGATGAGAAGACATTTCTTCTGGGCCAGAGTCTGCATTTCAGGTCTGAGATCAGGCATAACGGCGAGAAAGTCTTCGCGTGGCAAGATCTCAGCGGAGACCCTGACGACAGACTGCTTCTCAACCACTCTGAGACGGCCAGCCCTTGAGAGGGGAAGACGCGAAACTTCCAGGTGTATTCACCATCTCGAGCGAAGAGCTTCGAATCCACAACATCGTCTAACTGCGTTGTTAAATTCATATTCAGTCAGTGCGTTTCCGCCTTCCACTTCGGTCTCAACTTCTTGCATCAAATAGCGCCGTCAGCGCCATCAGCAGCATCACCACCATCGTTATCGCCATCAGGACCACCGTCATCAAGACTACACTACCGCCACCAGCACACGAGGGTGACTACTGTAAGGGAACCCCCTCGCAATGATCTCAAGACTCTTGCCAAACAATATACTAATCAGTATCACCAGCATCACCTGACACACCCGCTGACCTACCTGCCTCGCCTCCTCCTTCCGCTTCCTACCTCTTCTGCCCCCTCTGCGCCATCCAGTATACGCTTCGCCAGCGCCTAAGAGGCACAGGCTGCCTTCGCCGCCCCTTTCGCCTCCGAATACGATTCTGTTTACGAGTACTAACGTCTGGACGTCCCCCTCTGTTGCCTTAGTCGAGCTTCTCCCGGGCCGGTCCGTGCTCGATCTTGGTTGCGGCTCTGGCTGGTATGCCATTAAGACGAAGAACAGGTGGGAGCTACTAGCCGGTTCATGATCGCTAATGTCGGCGTAGAGGTCCTTCCTATGGCTGGTCAGTTACCGATTTGGTCCAACTTCCGATTGGTGATACCGTCCAAGCTCTCCACTATATCCGCCCTCTCAACTTGCAGCTTCACTAGAGCTAATGGGACCGCCGCGGGTCTCACCCTCATCTGTACTGCATATTGCGACGATTCGCGAGTTAAGCCCAGTCGGACTGATCGCCTCGCCCTGCCTGTAGGCATTGCGCATGAGTTGTCCACCAAGCAGAAGAAGCGGACCTGATACGGCTTTTGGAGGAGAAGCGTCAATGACCGCTGGAACAGTGGAGGGCCACTGCGCGGGGCGAGTGTTAGCGCACGCAAGTCATCAATTTATTCCTATTGCTTGGGGCTTGCAGTGATTTAGGAAAAGCATATAAAAAGACCCTCCCCCCTCTCTCTCCCCCTTCTCCGCTCCGATGCCGATTCGCTACCATCCCTCCATTGTGATTGTTTCACTACCCCTGCTCTAGTCCTTCCCTCTATTTACTTCGCTCGCGTATGATACATTACTAGCCGTATTGCATACTCGGTCCTCTTTCGGGAAGGGCCGATGTGCTGCGGGGTGTTTTTGCTTTTGTTAGGCATACATAAAGCAAGTTTCCTCGAGCGAGACTGATTTTGGATGTTGAATAAAGAGTCCTCCAAAGGCAGTAAAGTCTCTAGCCTGGATGATGCTAGTTATGGTATTCTGTTAGCAGATTAAAGAGATCTGAGTTAGAGACCGAGTTGCTGCGGGTTTCAATTACATAGAGGTTATCATACCGATGTAAGATTACGTGGATCGATTCGCTGGTGATCTCCCAAAGTTGTAGGTAGTCTCGCTGGCTGGGCGCTAGCCAAGAGACCTTTCAGCTTTTAATGCAGAGATGATGCTCTTCCTACCAGAAACATTGCTAAATAATGTCATCTTGGCTGACTTTCAAACTCTTAACTAACAATTATGCAAGCCTGAGCATTTTTAACCTGTCTTGAAGACATACTCTACTTTCATGCCAACAACTGCGGCGTAATGTCTGCTCCGACGCCAGATTCATTACAATCTTCTACACAGAACACGTCCCCTCACCTATCTTGAAAAAGAAATAAGTGTATGTCTCCATGCAATTGCTGCTAAAGATAGCTGTTGCCGTATAGTAAATCTCTCGAGAAACCCGATCGTTAGCATGGGTAAAGGCCTGTGAACGAAAGGCTAAACGCTCGGAAAGGGAGAGCCGCATTAAGGCGCTGCTGCTTCTGCAGAAGGTGAAGGGTTCAAATATGGAGATTATAGTAATGAGGGCTGTAAGGAACATTACTAGGACAGGTACGGACACAACAGGATAGAGATGTTCCCACATCTAATCAAGCACGCCATCTGTTGCAATATGCCATCGCTATTTGCGCGATGTTTGCCTTTCCTTGAACCTTGCTAGCCTTGCCTAAACAGCTTAACTATATTAACTACTATATAATCTCATTTCTATAATTCTAGCACTTTCTATCTCTATTATTAATATAGATTCTTATATATATTAAGATCTTTTTTTTATAATTATTGTTATTTAATTATATTCTTATTAAATTATAATAATTATTTTAATTTATTCTAATTAATCTTATTTAATTATCTTAATTATTATATATTCTTATTTTTATATATTATTATTATTTTAATATATTTTATTTTTATTATTATCTATTATATTTATAAATTCTTATATATATTAGAATTCTTTATTTATAAATTCTATATTCTTAGATTATATAATATTTATTATCTAATTATTTTCTTATAATATTATTATAATAATAATAAATAAAATAAAGAAAATATATAATAAATACTATTTTCTTTATTCTTTTAATTAACTTAGTTAAATCGTATTAAATCAACTTCTTTTTAATAGATTTTAATAATATAAAGTAGATTTTAACTATAGAGCTTATCTTACTCTATTAAAATCTATTAAAAATCACTAATTCGATACATACTCAATATTAACTTATATTATCAATTTTAAATTTTAAGATCTATTTATTAGTATTAAGAAGTAGTTAATATTAAAGTTTTAAAACAATAACAAGTGGTTGTTCTGTTATTAAGAAATTTATGCTTTTGGGAATATCCTGATCGGTCGCGCGCGCGCTCGAATTTTTTTTTTCATTTTCGCCGAGATTATTAAATTAGGGGTAAGCATATCGCGACGCTCAGGGGCCGCTCGGGGGCTGCTTAGAGCGACCTGCGGGATCTGCGCATAGCGCAAAGATTTGAGCTGGTTTCAAGATTGCTGATGGAAGGAAACCCTTCGAGACTTTGACTAGTAGTAACTAACAGATCTAATACTTTCATCATCACTCTATCATCTCTTCCCCGTGTTAATGCATCAACCACGGGCAACGAAGCTGTTATATAATAATTTAACCAAAGTCATCGCCAATGTTTGAGAATTAAAGTCCCTACAGTGCTGTCTACTTGCACCCCAGAAGATCCAATAATTCCACCCTAGCTGATGTGACAGCGACGA
The DNA here is from genome assembly GCA_002927785.1 of Cladonia uncialis. Lineage (NCBI taxonomy): Eukaryota > Fungi > Ascomycota > Lecanoromycetes > Lecanorales > Cladoniaceae > Cladonia > Cladonia uncialis. The sequence continues at coordinate 17,908 of NAPT01000514.1, forward strand.
ATCCATCTACATTCAATTTTTTATCAAACACTCTTCAGCTCACATAGCTTTAGATCACTTTGTTGATGGATTCGAAATGAGATAACAGAAGAGAGCGATAGCTTGATGTGTTGTTTTTATACCAAGTTCGGGCGATGGCTGCTGTCAAGGCCCTTTGTTGTTTGCCTCTTGGGAATGGCGCTACGGATACTTCTTGTACCAAGCGGCCGATACTAGTGCGGCGGACGTTGGTTATTGGAGCTGACCCTCTGACTGATCCTTTAACTGGACGACGGACTCAGAATGTCCGGTACGAACGCTCGATGCTGTGGGGACCGTGTCCGGCCGTAGAAACCCTATCCGCCATCCTCTGCCACTGGAGCTGCCCTGCTTGGCGTTCTCGGCCTCAAAGCTTATATGAGGTAAGAGTTTGGGCTGACGGCTCCGCAAGAAGAAACCCTGGTGTTGAGAAGGAGAACCAGAAGAGGCGGACTTTGACGATGATGATGGATGTCTCGTCCCGAGCTTCCTGTAGGTCGATCGCACGGCTATGAAGAAGGGTTTCAGGGACGGCAGGCAGGCGGATGTGATCGCGATAGAGGCTTCGACGCAGGACCAGATGGCCGAGTTGGCAGTCGTGTAGGTCAGGTCGGGGGATTCGTAGTCGCGGGTCACAAAAGCCCAGAGGCGAAGGATGGAGCTCACGGCGGCACTAAAGAACAGAAAGGGTAAGTAGGGGGTAATGAGTGCAGATTGAAGATACGGATGAGATAGGGGAAGTCTTTACAAGCCACCTAGTATAAAGATCAGGGAGATGAGGAACTTCTGTCTTAGCTTCATTTGGAGCTTCCATACGTATGGTAGAGGCATTGCAAGGATGACGAAGTCTGTAATAATTTCGGGGATGGCGGTGCCGAGGAAGTATTTATATTTGGACACGCAATGGCCAGGCGTCTTCATCTTCCAGAGTTTGTCTGGGGGAATGCATTGGAAGATGGCCGCGAAGGTCTTGGGATATCAATATCTGTTCCTGCAGCGGTGATGATGGAAGAGAGACTCACAAATGCTATTGCCCAGGCCACGACTGCGGCTCCTACGATAAATATAGGCCGACGAATAGAACTCACATGGAAGATCCGCCAGTAGAACGCTAAAACTGAGCACTTAACCAGACCGATAGCCCATGGAAACGCAATTTCGGCAGAATAGAAGAGTGTTTCAATCCTCGCGAACACTGCAGGGTTAACCGTCTGGATATGTCGCCCAGCACCAACGCGAACGGCTAAGCAAAGTCGTCAGAACCTTTCAATGCGCATTCCCAATTGAATTCCTCACTTTCTATGAACGCCGCCAAAATTGCGGTATAAATGAACTTGGATTGCTGTCAGCATAGGGTTCCAGTACGTACAATAGCGATAAGGATTACCGTGCTGGCATATATCAACCAATCATCTATCCAGAACCCTGCCTTGGAAATTCTCCTAGAAATCGTACGAAGACCGATAACTACAATGGAGATGCAGTAGGTTGATATTATGGCTCCTAATATGTCGGGACCACGGTCACCTGCGTAATTAGCCGAAGCTGCGTGTTGGGTGGCCATATCGAGCTGACACAGCGGATGGTCGCCGAGGTTCGATAGAGTCTTTTTAGCAATCAATGCTTTCAAGAGGTGAACACTGGCAGTCGGATGTTGGAGAAAATCAGGATTATGCATTCAATATAACCATAACCAGAAAAGAGAGGCGTAGGGTCCATCCTAAATGTCCACGAGGGGCTGTGCCTTATTCCGATTCGCCTCAGGGCTTTCAAGCTTGACTTTCGCCATGGACCAAACTTGTTCGATGACGGGGTCCGAGCGCCAAAAACGCTGCAATGCAACATCAATGTTCTGCACCATTGGGGTTGAGCACCCAAAGCTGATAGATAGACGATGCAGTAGGCTAGAACCAAACGCTAATACATCATTTCGCACACAGCCTTGTTCGCTATCTAAATATTGGAGAGAAAAACGACTCAAAACAGAGCCTCAGAACTTGAGCTGAAATGTTAACATTCATTTTGGACCTGTCCATGGAAGTGGGTGCTCGCATTAGATTGTCGGTGGATGTTGGACAAGTCAAAGGAATGGACAAGGACGAAGTGTACCTACCGTAGATCGCTGAGCCATAGTTAAATACCAACGATACACGCTTGGCTAATCTTTCTTTACAATTCGCTCTTTGTGAATCTTTTGCACGTGCTGCCGTACTGCACGTAGTATGGCATAAGCACTAGATCTGAGCTTGCATTAGTGAGACCTACCCACGGTTCTAATGTATCGCTCGTGGCACAAAGACTCCTCTTTCGAGACCGCTTCCTCTTCAACAGGTGACCTTAACTACTGTCATACTTGTATCTTAGAGTGATGGTTAGTCTTCTTCCTTATGAGTAGAGATGAAGTCATCATGGTGAGCCGCGCGGAATCCGCTGATATAGAAGTCACTGCACCAACATACTGCCAGCGTCGGTGAGCAAACATGCATAATCCTAACCTCAAAGTAGTAAGAGCCAATCTGCTCTATCTAGTCCTGAGTCCCCGATACGAAAATAGCAACCCATAGCCGGCAAGCCGCCTGCAGAACCCAAGCAGACCAACCAGATATTTGCTCATCACGGTGTTTGTTGTAGATAGGGTATAGCTCGTCTCGCCAGCCGTCGAGCATTCTTAGCTGGCTCACGATTGTGCTCATGAAGTAGTGTCTCTGCCATGCACTGCCTACGTCGCTCGGGCGTTTCATGCTAATCAGGGAGATATACAAGCTGATCATGTCGATCTTTGATCGATCTAGTCAAATGGTTTCACGAGTCATATGTTCAGGTCACAGGTCACACGACGGCGGGACGGCCCTTAGATTGGCTTCCGACTTTCCGGTATCCACACCTCTCTCAATACTCCGAGTATAATAAAGCAATTACACACAATACTTTTTGCTATTGGCTGCCTTAGTATGCGGATTGTTCGCCTTGACTTTCGTTTTAAGCTGACAATGCATGTTTGTCTACCTTGTCATACATCTTTTATGCAAATAGTTGCTTCAAATTCTGATACACTGTAACGTAATTAGATTTAGCACTGACTGGTATTCAAGCTTATTAGTCTAGTTCCTTCTAGATCCACCTGTAGACCGCAGCTGCCTTCTTCGAGCCAATCACCATACCCGACGCTTTCTCTAAGGTATGAAGACCTGCACCACTCGCTGTGTTCCCACCTCCCCGTCGCGCTCTGCTATCTAGCTGGCTTCTGCCGATCATCGCGCTTTGACCTTTGTATGCGATAAAGGCGAATCCTTTTATTCGCTATCTCTGAATTCTCGCCCAACCTGCAGCTCAGCCCCCAACGAAACAAGATGATTTCATTTTCGTCTGAGTTGGAGCGTCATTTTCGCTCGACTTTGCCGCTCTGGATCCTTCCGCCTTAGTATTCTTGTACCAGCCAGTGTTCCATCACAGCTTAGCTGATGTACGACTCTCCGACGACATTGGTGGGATTCGTGGGAACTTTCAGCTTACGGGAAGGTTTTAACGGTGAAGTCACTACCCCTATTCAAATCATCTCGGCTCGTTTGGAAAATCAAAAATCGAGCGCGCGCGCGACCGATCCAGCTTTTTCTAAAACATAAGCGTCCTTTATAATATTATAAATACTAATTATTATTTTATAAAACTTTTATACTAGTTACTTCTTAATATAAAAAAAAAACCTTAAATTTTTAAAGTTTATAATATAAATTAATATTAAATTTTATTAATATTTAATAGTTTTTAATAAAATAAAAACTAATTTTATATTTAAATTCTATCAAATTTTTTATTAAGAATTACTAAAAATTATAAACTTAATATATACTTAATATTAATTTATATAATAAACTTTAAAATTTAAGATTTCTTTATTTATAT
>NAPT01000515.1:0-21795 GCA_002927785.1 Cladonia uncialis
GGGGGGGGGCGCGGGTCATCGGCGATGGATTTCTCTTGGCCGAATTTTTTTTTTTGCGAAGGTGCGAAGGTGCGAAGGTGCTTACGTCCTACATCAGGTCACTTCGGGGGAATACGATGAAAATGCCTAAGGCCGCGAGCTGAGAGCAAAAGCTGAAGGAAAAAGTGATGACTCCTCCATCCTACAGCAGCTGTGAAAAACGAAGAGCTGAGATGCGAGCTCGCGAGCTCGCGGAGTGTGCGTCATAGGCTGCCATGCACAGTGGAATTTCGATTATTTCTCCTTTTTGATTTATTTGATTATCGAATGTAATGTAAAAGTAGAGTCTGTCTGTCTGTCTGTCTGTCTGTCTGCACGACGCAGCACGGCGGGTAGTGAACCCTATCAAATCGGTTTATCTGTAGTCTCTTCTTTCCCTCTCCATCAGAAAACAAAGATGCTGCCTGCCTGAGGACAGATCATCAACCCGAATGTCAGGCAGGCGGGTGAAGAATCCAATATGCACATCAGAAAAAAAAAATTTCCTTCCTTTTGGGTTCCATCATTCCAATCCATGCACCCAGCGAATAATCCCCCATAAATAGCCTTGTAACCTGTACCTATACCTATAAAACTGCCTCGCCATGCGTGCGTGCGATGGGTGTGTTGTAGTGATTGAAACGATGATTTTTGCCTTCCTTCGCTGTCCCATGTAGGGTATATTCCTTTCCCAATCCATGAATCTTCGCTAATTAATCCAAATGCCCGTAAACCAGAGCCGCTATCAAAATATTCACAAAAAAATGATCCTAAACCTTGAAAAGGATTTGGTTTTCGAATGAAAAATTTAGTTTCTTGTCAGAACCCATAAGGTTCCTGCCTCGTCGATGACTTCGCATGAGTACTCAGTGGATCCCACTCATACGTAGGCGTAAATGACCGTGGCCCGCTCTCTCTTTGGGCGGGCGCTGTTGCTGGTCTCCCACTGAAAGAGCCGGGACTATCTCGTCCTGGAGACCACGCCCGTCCATCCGTTCGCTGCGAAAATGTCATCGAGTTCTCTCGTGATCGTGTGAAGGCTCCTCCCGCACTCGGCGGCCTAGGCGTCGAAAAGCTCCATTTTGGACTCCTGTACTCGGCATCTTTGCCGAAATTGGGACTAGGTTTATATTCGATTTCTTTGCTGAAATAATCAGATTGAGGGGATTCTCCCAAGGGGGATAATCCGTCTCCGTTCAATTTTTGTTGAGAAGGAAGGGGACTGGTGATGACAGGTTCAGGTGCTTTTACTGGGGGAAGGCTTTCGTGGCGAGTGGGTGGAGAGACGATCATTTCGTAATTTTTGTTAGTGTTGTTGGAGTAGCGGCGGGCGTCGACGGAGACGAATTCGGCGGGCTTTTTGGTGAAGAAGGGGCGGATGAGATCGAACCAGCCGAGTAGCATGGAGGTGCGGCCGAGGAATAGTAGAATCCATATACCGTTGAGCTGATGTGGTAGTTAGTCAAGGGAGTTTCCCATGTCCAGTTCACAGTTACTTACCGAAAGCAAGATCAGGACAGCCATAAGCGTGGCCTCGTTAGTTACCAACCCAGCATCTTTTACTTGATTAAGACAGGCATTCTTGTTCCCTTGGTTTATGACCAAGCAGAGAAGCCACGGCTCAGCTTTACTCAGATCTTGCATCGCGGCTGTAACCGTGTTGTCCATTTGTATGAAAACGATGGACAAAAACACCACATTGATTAAGATAATAAGCACTATTGCGGTCCCTCGCCATTGAAGTGCAATGACTTTTCTGATCCTCCTGTATGCTTGTCCTGCTGTGACGGTCTTAACGCTCCCCGCACGAGAATTATATTCTGGCAGACCGGATGAGCTGACATGCGATGTGGAATTAGTGTCAGCAGCAAAAAGCGACTTGATGTATACTTTGATGCAATAACCAAACGTCGCGAATTGCAAGATAGTTGAAATGGCAGCAAAGGCTAGTAACGGGCCCCAATAATCACCTAGAGCTTTTTGGTGGTTAATGTGGCATGTAGCACTGAATCGGTAAGATGTGCCGGTCAATGGCAGAGTGATAGCAACGAATATAGCTGGTATGCCCCATCCTGCCAAGACGGATGTCCAGAAGAACTTTGGCCCAGGCACGACTTGCCAGCATATCTGTAAGTGTATGGACAGTGAACGGAGGAAGCCTGTAACGGTCAGCATCTTCTATGTGTAAGCACTCGTGACGTCTCTTACCCCATATTATGGCAGCGAAGCCTCCAAATAGGAGGAATGCTCCAGAGAAAGCACATGTCCTATCCGAATACATATCGTTGGGCGTTATAGCGTCGTGACATTGATCTGGTTTCGCGGCGAGGGGGATAATGATGCCCAACTACATTGATTAACCGACGATACCGCCAGATGAGATGTTGGATGGTCTACCTGTAGAAAGCATATGGCGACGATCAGTCCAATGGTAAGATAGTGCCGATGAGTCTGCTTCACGGGGAGGACGAGATAAGTTAAGAGTATTAATAGACAGCATGCCATGCCCGCGACAGTGATCCAATTGGAGACCTTTGGTACTTCATCGAACTCTGTATAGACATTCAGTCTCCCTCTCTTTCACATGATCCCAATTGCAGACTCACCGTCCGAGTAAACCCAGCTTGTTATGGGACATGGCAAGCAGCAATTGATTGTGCCATTGAGCGACGGTACTGGGGCACAGAAGCGGCCTGGAAGGTCTGTGAAAGAGTCAGCAAGGTACTGAGTACGATCCTCGCTTGTCGCTACAGTTCTTACATCCCACAGTGCTGTCAAAGCTTGACAACTCCAGGAATGGTGGAGTGCAAAACCCCCGCTCTGCCGTTATGTTTCCCACCATTGTATCGAAGACGCCGGCCAATTGTCTTCGCCGAGGAGGAAGAGTTGATATAGTCCGAATGGCAGTGAATATCCCAATTCAGTATTCAGTCCAACTCCTGATATTACATCCTCACGTGCCACATGCACTAAGCTTTTGTTTACTCTTCCTTTAGACTCGGGGCAAGGATAAGGAAGTAGATATGTAATCCTGGGTGATAACAGCGAATGCAAGACGTGACCACGCGTTGCTCCAGGCGTTCTAGGTATACTCGTTCAAAGAACCATAAAGGAAATGAAAGGAGAGGCAAGACATTTGGATGTGGGGAACGTCATGTAAAAAGTCTGGACTTTTGGCAAAAGGAACATTAGAAAGATAGGGAATTAAATTGAGAAATGGAAATAGATTTTATCGGGATTTCCTTCAAAGCTATGACCCCATTGGGGAACTCGCAAAACCCCAGCAACATGGCGTTTTGGTTAAGTGTCGACGTGGACCGCGGTTAGAAAGGTTCGGCGTGGTGCTCAGCAAGACAGTGAACCAGTCAGCACGTGAGAAGCAGGGTCAGGGTGACTGCTGAGGACTGCCATATTGAGCGAGAAAGAGGGGCTGCCGTGTGAGTGGAGGGTACCCTGTCCAACAGCGCGAATTCAGTATGAGGCCAATGGAGGTGGATAATGATGGGGCAGGTAATAAGATGACGCTGGCGACGAGTGCCACTGGTTCACTACAACGCCTCGCGTGTCTGGAGAGGCCTAGACTAACGCACCGCCAGGAAGCACCTAGGGGAATACCGAAGGAAGGGCCTAACGCGCAATGCCTGCTGGGGTCTTGTGAGTGGGAGATTCAGCTTGCAGGGACTGTGGGGAGGCGCCGGGGGTTGGGCGGACAAATTGCGACTTGCAGGTAGCGTCGATGCCGGGGATGGACCGCCATTGGAAGCAGCCTAAGGACCTGCCTAAAATCGCGCCGTGTCGACCACCCCACTGACGGGGCTGGTTCGCCCCCAATTGATGCCTACGAGGCTGATCCACAGCACCGGTCCCACCTCCATCAGCTTGCAGTAGGTCCTTCTACCATGCAGGACGGCGCGTGGGAACGAACCCGACCATTTGTTTATAAATCTTTGTTTTAACATCGCGGAATAAAGAAATGAAGAGGATGTCGCAGGATTTGCCCGGCCATGGTTGGCCTGAAGTTTATGTAATGCCCCCCTGATTGCTGCGGCTCGCGAACGTTAATGCCTGCAGCCTACTGGTGTATCCTTCGCGTGCCTGAGCCAGCGATGGAGTTGCCGGTCCGTCGCACACGACCGAAACAACGGCCAAGGGAAGAGGCGCAAAGAGCGAGCAAATCCAATCCTGCATACTTCAGTATTTTTATCATTCATTCAAGCGCTGGTCCAGAGTTCTTCGTGCTATACTGCCGAATGTGATCATGAGCTAAACTGTGAAAAGCGTAGAGGAATACCATGGCTGATCAAGAGGTAGCCGCTGTCTCGTCAAGAGCTGCAAATCCCCATTTCTGGGGACCGCGAATCATGATGGAAAACTCATGCTGCGCTTAAGTGATGCTCGCAACGAGATACTTCGCACAATGACTAATGCGCTTTGGTTTGTTACTGGTACGAGTATGAGCAAGGGGGTTCACCAAGCGTCAGCGGCAGTAGCTGCGTGTGTTGAGCTAAATTTCCAGCCAAACTCCAATCATGTCTCAAAGAAAGCTCTTCGTGTTGATAAAGCCTCTGGCTCGCTCTCCAGCTTTGCTGACCAAGCCTGAAGAACCAAGCCATCATCGGTACCGAACGGTAAATGTCAGCACTTTGTGGATGAACCTGAAGATTCGTTGTAGAACTACCTACCTGGCTTCTAGAAAAGGGACCTTTTTGCGGGCTTGCGGCCTGTCATATGCAGCCCTATCACTTTGACATTGTCCGTATTCGCAATGTTCTCTTCCACTTGCCCTTGCAGAACATTCACTTTTCTCCTCGCAAGCATTTCCATATATTTTCAGCTCTTGGTCACCCCAGTCCAGACCCTTGGGATCAACTGCCGCGGCAGCGTCCTCTGCCCGGACGGAAGGATCACGTACCCTTACCTCCATTCGCTCATTCACATAGCTACGGGCATAGACTGCAAAAATAATCCCGGGTTCAACTGTGGACCAATCAATGACACTGACGTTTGGGCCCCAGGCAAGCATATTATATGTCTGCCCCAGGAAGCCTCAATCGGTGGCTTATGCGTTTTCACTCAAGGAAACGTTGCTCCTTTGGGCATAACCGGCGACGTGATCAGGCAAAAACTCATTGAGCTGAAGCACCACGGCTGTCTGGAGTGTGGGAGTGTGCCTCTGAGTGATGACAACAATCCGGACACGGCGGGAATATTGACTGTCAACTGGGTCAAAAGTGGGGTGTGCTGGGGATTGTGTCCGTCAACGCACTATTATAATCCACAAGTCCCAGGCAATTACACATTGTCGTTGAATTCTGGCAGCAATGGGGCTCTCTTACAGATGCCAGGCAATCACACATTGTCGTTGAATTCTAGCAACAATGGGGCTCTCTTACTCCCAAGTCTCCGTAGTCCCATCGAAGCATCTTGAAGGTTTAGGACGTTTTCAACAGGGCTTCTGCTAGGGTCAAGACATTGGACCACCTGTACCAAAGTTTTGAAGACAGCTATCGATCTGCAATACCATTGGAGTGAGTGACTCTTGATGGGTTGATTGGTATTATTCAAATACGCTTGCTTCTAATTACATACTATTTCGCCACTCAAGGCGGACACTCTTGTATCGCCGAGTTAACGAACGCTCTCCTCTCAAGGACGAAAATGAGGCCCTGCTCTTAATGGCAGTAAACCCATTGTCTCCTTTGAACCTGTGAAGAAGTACATAGAAATTTAAGAAAGATCCGGCGAGGGCGGAGGACCCGTCTCCCTTCTCGCTCGACGAGACTGGTGGGTGAATAAAGAGCGGCGGTGGCGAAGACAATCCGCGGCCGTGGTTGCGGTAGGGGTTTATCCGTTCCAGACATGAGAGACATTATGATTTAGCACAACATTAGTATCTTTTCCCCAATCCTCTTCAGATTAAATGTTACAGCCTGCCACACCCTCATTCTGAGAGTGATCGAACAGTATGAAAAAATAAAAACCTCTTTTCCTATACATTGCGATCAAGAAGATCCCGGTACGCCATCGCTCAAGGACGCCGAAAGGAGATGCTGCAATAATGAGTGGGTATCAAATCATCAGGTTCTTGGGCCATGATAAAACTCAGAGCATGGGCGCCTGTCTACTTTGACCCAAACGTCCGAATAGATGTTCTGGCGGTATCCGACCCATGTTGCTCGTTTTGTCGAAGTAACTTGTTGGTGCCTGGGTGTAGCCCTCATGCTTGCGTCTATAGCGTTCAATGAGGATTCCGGCGACAACGAGTAGGAAGATTGCGCCCAAGGCACAAGCCAGGGCGATCAGTACGACAAAGCCAACGGCCATGTGACCACCTTCTCAATTGTTAGTCGACTATGACTTCGTCCTATTTGAGACGCGGGACACTTACCTGCTGATGTAAATTTGACCGAATTTTCTGAAAATAGTTGAGATAAGCTTCCTGGGGTATTGCCTGAGGTAGCAAGAATGAAAGGAGTGAATGTGGTGCCATTGAAAAGCGCAGCTGAAGCATTGCCGAAGCCAGTAAGATTGAGTTGTCCGGTAACAAGAAGGACCATGTTGTTGGGCAAGAGGTCGTTTTGAGTGTGCCCCTTCGTCAATTCTAGCACAGAAAGACCCTTGATTGTGGTCTGGGGTCCCAAACCCTCTGGAACAGGGGAGTATGAATTTGAATTTCCATCATACTTCACAAGGAAAGCAGAATTGTTTCTGCTCTGTCCTGCTACCCAGAAGGAAGAAGCGTCGTTGTTTGCGGGAGCCAATGCTGTAACAGGTCCAGGGACACTTTCAGCTGCTCCACTAACTGCCGTCCATTGGCTCTTTGTAGTGTCGTACGTAGCTAATGATGTTGCGTTGTTGCTGACAGTCAAGTTCCCACCAGCAAGCAGCTTGTCAGTGTTTTGCCAGGTTAGTGAGGTAACACTACCAGTAAGCCCACTTCCGGGCGGATTCCATGCACCATTCTCGAATACACACACACTGGGACACCCAAGGGATCCGGCAGTATCAAAGCTACCGCCAACATAAACCTGAGCTGGAGATTTGTTAGGTCTCACAGTGATCGCATTAACAGCGACATTCTCGCCTCCAAAAGCCGGCGGCTGCGGGTAAGAGTACGCTGCCAATCCCAAGTCATAAAAAACGAGGCCGTTGACAGCGGCGTTGTTGACATTTCCGGTAACGGTTCCTCCAGCATATAGGACAGTATCTGAAGCCGCAAGAGCTAAGAAGGCCGAGTCCGAATCGAGACCGGGGCTCAGACCCGTAACACTAGTGCCATTGAGGATAACGAGGTTATTGATTACGGAACCATTACTTGCTGTCGCAGTAAAGTGGCCTCCAAGCACTGTGACATTGAGGCTACCGGAGGCGTGAAAAAGTCCTGTCACAGCGCCGGTAATGTCTTGTCCACTGAGCGCTCTTTTGCGGGTGACTGGACCGATTGGCTGAGGTTGGATGCCGACATTGAGGGACTGGAGGGTGGTAGGGTTTGATTTAAGGTAGACGGCGTCCTGAGATGACATATCCTGTGACGAGAGGATTCCGGCCAGAAGAGCGAACTCAGTAGTATTGGGCTTAGTAACGTTGGTCATGGCGGTGAGTTGTCCGGTGATGGCCTGGGATGGTAGATGAAGATTCTGCAGCCAGTTCTGGCGTGAAGGCACCCAGATGCCGAAACCAGACACATTGATAGGCGGATATGAATCCCATCCGTTCAATTGATCGAAGAACCCGTTGACCGTGATGCAGGTTTCCGGCTTATCAGTTGTTACGTTGACCTCCAAAGACACAATGTTTGACACCGCGCCACTCACACCAGCCCCAAGGGCCTGCCAAACGTTTGTGGTGGGATCAAAGGCAGCGACATTGTTCAGTCCAGTGACACTTCCGTTTAAGGTATTGGTAAAGTTGCCTCCAATATAGAGGAGGTTGTTGTATGTAAGGAGACTAGATACTTCAGCATTCAGCCCACCATTAGGCAAACTAGTGGAATTGCCAGTCCCAATAGAGAAAATATTTTGAAAGCCAGTACTGGTGTCTGTAAAGTTTCCGCCGACAAAGGTGACATCATTCAGGACAGCCATGGTCGTCACGGTAGCTCCTGGCTCTAAATCCATGCCTGCTTGATCAAAGGTCGAATTTGAGAAGCTGGTGTCAAGTGTGTTTGAGTTAGGGTCGAATTCGTAAAGTCCGTTCAGACCACCTGTTGAGTTTCCGGTAAGATTGAATTGGACTCTTTGAGCAACAATGGTGATGTTATCCTTCTGACCTGCTAGTGGAGCGAGTGTAACAGTAGGTCTGAATCCGTCGCTATTGACGTCCACTGGGCCTTGATATATTTGATCGTATTTGTCATACTCATTGGTTTGATATATTTGGGTTTGAAGTGGTAAGCCTGGTGCACTGGCAGTTGCATAATTTCCGGTGATGTTGACAATGCCACGAGTGCCACAGCTGTTGTCAGCCACACAACCCGGAGTGAAAATAGTCACGGTATAGTTGCCTTTCTGTTTGATGTCGGGCTCAAAGATCACAGAGACCCCATCCGTGCTAACATTTGGTCCAATCAGACTAGCAGTCAGGTACTCGGAGGTGCTACTCAGGGAAGGAGAGACCGTCCACGGTCCTGTAGCGGTGGCATTCGAACCGAATTGGATGTTGGCGCAGGTTGGCTCATTCAGACTGTCCACTGCATAAGCGAAAATATCTAGCCCTTGTCAGCAATGCACGATTATAAGATCGCCTTAATGTTAATGTACCGTTCTGAAACAGCTCGATCCCATCAAATCCGCCTCCAGCACCGTACCAGGCTGAGATATCGATCCTGAACGCACTCATGCCTACAGTATTATAGAACCGGAAATCTTGATATGGAACGGAGGCATTCGCGGTTAGGTTGCACCGTGCATCGCAAAATAGACCCTCTTCACCGGTGTTTGGGTCCGTGTAAGTGAAATTCATAATGCCGTCAAGTGGTAAAGCGGTGAATCGGAAGGTCTGGGTCCCTCGACCATCTTGGTGCGTGTTCCAGATCCTCAACAAGCTTGGCTCGTACCCGAAATTCATGGATGCCTCCCAAAACCCAGGTGTGTTGTCAGCCAAGAGCCAGGTATTGCCAGCACCGTCCTGTCCGCTCGTTTTGCAGACGATGTTCGAGGCATTGTTAAATCCTGGTGTGGTCGTAGTCCCACCGGCTGTGATGTTTGCCGTAGCAATATTGATAATCTGCTGATCTGGCTCGTCTGGCGCAATGGTGGTCGAATTACCAAGACCAGTAAATGAGCCCCCAAATATAATGTTGCCATTGGGAGCCGACATGATAGAGTTAACAGGTCCATTAAAACCCTCGAATGGCAGGTTCGCCCAACCTGACATCCCAACCCAAGCGACAGCGTTTGTCGAATTCGCACCCTTGAATTCACCACCGACGTAGACAGTGTTGGTGACATTATCACAGAGTAGAACGTTCACACTTCCAGTGATACCAGGAAGCGGCGTTACCTTCCCGGTTGTGGCATCGTACATTGCCACGGCTTGTGCTTCGACACCACTCAGACTTGTGAAGTTGCCTCCGACTATTACTCCAGCGAATGTCCCATCGTGCATCACGAAGGGGCACATTGCCGTTATCGAGCCATCGGACGTAGCTGTTGTCGCAAAGTCTCCATTAGGTAATTGCGTGATGAGCGATTGAGAACCATTAGTGCTCGGTGTACTTTCGCTCTCTTGTTGGTAAGAAAATAATGATATCGAATCGAAATTTCCTGCGAGAGCTACCTGGCCGAGCTTAGAGAGGTCGAGGTTTGGAGCGGGGACTGGCGTGTAGTCGACTCCTTGCGTCGGCCGTATGAAAGACAGCAATTGCCATAGCTGTATTAAAAACGCGAATTCACCCGCCGTCGGGCCAAACAATGAGGAGAACCTCATCGCCTGTAGACGACGGTTGATGGAAGGAGTGTGGTTATCGAGCCAGCTTCACGGGAAAGGAATGTTTAGGGGGCTGGCATGCATTAAGTGATGCGTATAGAGCACATCAACCCTCCTCTTCGCAAAGTGAGCGCCAGTGAGCCAATGCACTGTCTCACTTCTTAACCAAGCCCTTCACTCAAGTAACGTCAGTCGTGTCTCTCTCGTGTTGTCGATAGAAGAGAGATGCATGAATCAAAGTGAGGAGTGGTTTGCTAATCCGTCACCTTTTTCGAGCCTTTCCGCATTGCTACTAGTCCACCAACCTAACACCAATCAACAGCTAGAGATCTACCCCTTCAATTTAATTTTTCTACGCCTCTGGCACATGTAATTACCCTCCTTTCGCCTTACGTATCACATTGGTTACATGCTAGATTGATCTATATCTGTTCATTCTACACTGAAAGTAGGTATCAATGGTTTTTCTTCGTTGAAGTGCAGGCTTCGAGGGTGTGCTGGCCCTTGTTTGCTTCATCACTCGTGCTGCGGGAACAGGGGATACCGGTCCTCACTGGTGGCTGATCGCCAAGTCCATTTCTGATTTTCTCCTTCCCTATTCGGACCGAACCTGCAGAAAAGAGTGACGCATGTACACCGAGGCTTGAGCTAGCAACAGCAAGGTACAAGTGCTTATTGGTGAGGCTGAGTAGCACCTCCAGGGCTCTCATGGCGGGATGATCACAAACCAGTCAGATCCGCTCGCTTTAACGTCCACTGACCATACGAGTATACTCCGACGTGTGCTGATTGTCTCTTTGGGCAGCTTATCAGCTCGCTGTTGTCTTATAGGGCAAAAAGATCATGCTTTTCCCCAAGAGAGAGGAAGCGCAGTGATTGGACCAATCGGTCGCCGACTCCCACATACGAGCTACGTTCTTCGCCTGCGCTTGATTTGTCTCGCTTCGATCTTCTTAACAGCTATTGGAGAGAATCCCTCTTCACCAAATTCCCTCTTCATGCTCACTGGCGTCAAAATCTCGGCTTTGACTTGGGTCTCTGTAAGCACCGTCTCCGTGTGCTCTTGCTTGACCTCCTTTGCTTCAATTCTCGTGGAAAGTCTTTCTGCGAAGGCTCTCAAGTCTGCAGTGAACAGGACGCTGTGAGCCCAGCCTGCCTCTTTTCCCCATAGACTTCGGAATTTGTCACCAACAGCATCGTACGTAGCCTTGGTCAGACTGCTATGTTTGCCTTTCCCAAATCTATAGTCGCGTTGGGCAATTTGCCAGACTGTCTGTCTGATTAGCAATAAATCCAGCACCAATCGTTGAAAATTGCTTACCATGTGTATCCACGGGAACGGCTTCACCCCAACCAAGACCCATAAGGCATATGCAGTCTGCAACTTTAGGTCCAACACCTTGAAGGGTTAAGAGCTCTTCGTGAGCCCTGCGGTAACCTTCTCTGCCTCCGGGTAGCATTCCACCAGCGTCTGTAGATTTGATACCCATCACTGGACTTTCTGGATTTCTCAAGCTGTTGAGCCAGCCACTTTCTTGCTCTTCCGATATCATGACTGCCGTTCGGTGTAAATATTTGGCTCGATATCCAAACCCAAGCTGGCGGAGGTGAGCTTCAACGCCCGGAGCGGTTAGGGTTGAGGAAGCTGGCATATCATAGTATCTTCTCGAGTCTATTTCCCCAATGAATGGCCCATAATGCAAACAGAGTTTCTCCATCTGCAGAGTGCGTGACCAATCAGTGAACTCGATAAGTAGTGGTTGATTGCAACTAGACATACCATCTGGGATATCCTTATTATGTTGTTATTGCTGCTACATATAAAACCAACCAAGGCCTCCCAAGCATCTTGTTTTAGAATCCGTACTCCTGTGAACTTCGGTGCTTTGTTCTTAAAGTTGGTATCTGCGGTTGACCATTGCTCATATAAGTCTGTCAGATTGGGGCCAAGATTGAGATAGTGCTGAACCAGTGCTTCGGTGTCGTCTTCCTCGAAGGCTTTGCCTTTCGACTTTTGTTCGGGAGAAGGGGTCAAGGGCGCAAGAGAGCTGTCAGGGAATTTTACTCTATAATGAAGGTGTGTGGTATCTTGACGTAAGGATAGTATTCGGCCGTGTAAAGCACAGGACCAGACGTCATCTTCAGACTTCTTCCACCTGTACTCATATTCAATATATAACACTGCGCGATTTCGGGAAAGTCATACCTGAAGGACTGCCCACAACGCAGCGTAGTATCAAGACAGAGCTCTGCTAAACTTACAGGGATTTTGCGCCATGGTGAAGTACGCATTCTCGCCCAAGTCCGCGCAATGCATTTAAAACGACGAGCAAGGCGAGTAAGTCGCGACTCCAAAGCGCGTAGTTTACCTTTTTAGTAAATCAACGGCCGCTAGCGTCTTAGGGAAAATCCAGGGCTTGAGCTAAAAGTTCTCTCGATTCTAAGCCTCACATGTTACATGTTTGAAGCAAGCACCTCTTGCAAGGTATAGCACACTTAACGCATCTGATAGGCCCACACAAACCATTATTTGGCCTGTGTATCTTTCTAGGACGATTCATTGCAACTGCTTTGAACGTGGCCTGGTTTGAACACAGGCGCATTCACAATATCTCAAGTCGACATGAACGGCGACAGCTACTCGTCAAGAGGCATGGCACCAACAACAGCCCTTCCAAGGATTCGAAAGCATGAGACTGATTCTAGTAATCCAACGGGTGCAGATGCTGGCAGATATGGCTCATCGCGAGATCATTATGTAGGACTCAGAACCCTTTCATGTACAACTGGCTAATTAGCATGTTCCGTTTAGTCCTCAAGGGACGATCGAAGAGATAGAGATAGAGACCACCATCGAGGTGGTGACCGGAGACGATCGAGATCACCTCGCCACCGAGACTCTAGACGGCGCGAACCTGATGTAGACTCTTATTCATCCAGCCGCGACTACCGAGCGCGGGAACGTGAGGACCGCTATAGTCGAGATGGTGCGCGTGATGATAGAGCGTGGGATCGTGATAGAGGAGATAGATCAGGCAGAGGCGATCGAGATGACAGAGGGATGTCACGACGCGATGCCCGACGAGACGATTTCGACCGACCGCCTCGAAGAGACAGAGACTTGTTCGAAGGTCGCATGGATCGAGGTGTCGGTGGTAGTGCTCGAGGGCCCTCGAGAAGTGACCGAGTTGATAGAGATGAATTCGCAATGCAGATGGGTGGTAGAGATAGGAAGAAGAGCGCAAGTCCCCCTCCGAAGAAGAAAGAGCCCACACCAGATTTGACCGACACTGTGCCAATCACGGAGAGGAAGAGGAGGCTGACACAGTGGGATATTAAACCCCCTGGCTACGAGAACGTTACGGCCGAACAAGCCAAGCTTTCAGGTAAGGATGCAAATCCCTTTATAGCAGTACGGTCAAAGGATTAATTATTAACACAGGCATGTTTCCTCTACCGGGAGCACCTCGTCAGCAACCAATGGATCCAAGTCGGTTACAAGCATTCATGAATCAGCCAAGTGGCTCTGCAGGCAATGCAGCTCTGAAACCCTCCAACGCCCGCCAATCGAAGCGCCTTTTCGTTCATAACCTCCCTCCATCTGCTACAGATGAGAGCATCATCAATTTCTTTAACCTGCAACTCAACGGATTGAACGTCATTTCAACCCCAGACCCTTGCATATCCGCGCAAATTTCTAAAGACAGGTCTTTTGCGCTTCTGGAATTCAAGAATACCACAGAAGCTACTGTAGCATTAGCATTGGACGGTATCTCAATGGAGGATAACGACAACATGGAGACTTCGAACGGAACTGCAAATGGTACTTCTCAGGGGCTGTCAATTCGACGGCCCAAAGATTACATTGTTCCTTCGAATGTTGAAGACGAAGACTACCAGGAGGGAGCGATCTCGCCTGTGGTACCAGACACGCCGAACAAAATCAGCATTTCCAATCTCCTCACTACTTTAGTGGATGAACAAGTAATAGAGCTCTTGGCTGCCTTCGGACAGTTGAAGGCTTTCGTCCTAGTAAAAGATAGTAGCACCGAGGAATCCAGGGTAGGTAACCAAACAGTATTGATGGTGTTCTAGTGCTAACATTCTTAAGGGTATTGCCTTCTGCGAGTACGTGGATCCTGCGTGTACAGATCTTGCAGTTGAAGGTCTCAACGGTATGGAGCTTGGTGATAAACACCTGAAGGTTCAAAGAGCCAGCATTGGTGTTACTCAAGCCGCTGGACTTGAGATGGGTGTCAACGCAATGTCCATGCTCGCTGGTACAACATCGAATGATCTTGAAGAAGGCCGCGTGCTCCAACTTCTGAACATGGTGACACCAGAGGAGCTCATTGACAATGAGGACTACGAAGGTGCGTCTGTCTAAAGTCTACCTTCTATAAATCTGCTAACATAGCAAAGAAATTTGCGAGGACGTCAAAGAAGAATGCGACAAATATGGTGAAGTACTGGAGATGAAAGTCCCTAGGCCAAGCGGTGGTAGTCGCCAGTCGAATGGGGTGGGCAAAATTTATATCAAGTATGATACACCAGAATCCGCGCGTAAGGCTCTGCAGGCACTTGCCGGAAGGAAATTTGCCGACAGGACTGTGGTTACAACCTATTTCTCTGAGGTAGGTTTTCTACCAATAGTCTTCGATTCAACCACATACTGACACAAGACAGGAAAACTTTGAAGTCGGAGCGTGGTAATGGAGGGAAACCAGTAGTCAAAGTGTTTATCATGCCAAGTCTCCTAGCGTTCGGCCATTGTGCAAGAGCAGAACCTCGACAACCGGTTTCTGATTCTGCTGCAGCAAAGTTGATATTCATAATGGCCATGCGACACGTACCTGGTTATATATGTGGAGAGGGAAGTGGCGAAAAGCATTGCATTAGGCCATGCGCAAGACTTTCTAATGTATTCTAGAGTACATAGAATTGAGTCACCCTTTCCAATGAGCTCAATTCCAAAGTAGCGATGGCCTTGTCTTCCTTTGTCGCCCTGCTCTTAAGCCTTATACCTAAACAGTGAGTATCATTGAATGATCACATTTGTAAGGCGAGCATGGGGCTGGTTATAGTACCTAGGAACTCAAAGCTTGGCGCGTAAAATCACTCTGTCACCTACCTAGGTAAGTTATTTACCTACACAATGACCTTGCCGCTAACGGTTAGCGCGCTGGAAGAAATTCCGTTGCCCCCGACACAGGTCAACGCTGTTCACCCAACCCTCTCATCGTGAGTCCAACAAGCCTTTACTGGCAGATTTCTGAGAAGATTAGATAGTTGGCTGTCATGTCTGACTCAGCTTTTGAGGAGGTTCGGAGGCTGCAGCAAGAGCGCAACGCTGCAGCTGCTGGAAAGAAAGGTTCAAAGACTTTCGACCCTTCCAACCAGCGAACTGACTCATCGACGAAGGCTTCCCTGACTGAAAGCTTCGATACCGAGCTCTACGATCGCAATGAAACAGACAAATTCTCAGGTTACGTTGCGTCAATAGCCGTTAATGGCGATGATGATGATGATATGCCAGATGCAGATGGAGATGACAGCAGGCGGCTTGTGGGTCAGTACACTGCGACCAAAGCACAAATGAATGAATTTGCTACAGGGGCAGGTGTTGAGGAGGAGGACATATTGCTTGGGCGTGAAAAAAGTGCCAGGATTGCAGACCGTGAAACTGATTACCAGAAACGACGCCTAAACCGAGGGCCTCTTACGCCCACTAGAGCCGACCCATTCGCTGCCAACCGACAAGCAGGCGTGGAAGATGAAGGAAACACCTATCGTGAACTCATGGCCGCGAGAGATCTGGAAAGGGAGGAAGAAAGAGTCAAAAAACTAATAGCGGAAAAGCAAGCGAAAGGAGAAGATGGCGTAATTGAGCACCAAGCCACCCTCAAGCATGAAGACAGTAGCGACAAGGAGAATAAGGACGCAGGTTCTACAGTTGCTGTGGCCACCAGTAGAAAAAGGAAGCAGAGATGGGATGTCGCAGGGGACGGCGCCCCGACCGCGGAGACGGCAGATTCGAAAGAAAAAAGATCTCGATGGGACCAGACTCCAGCACCCGGAGAGGTTGCTGTCGATGCGACTCCGAGACGGTCACGCTGGGATCAAGCTCCTTCCCTAACAGACGCTACCCCGGTTGGTCACCAGGGTTTGGCAACACCTATACATCCATCTCAATCAGGTGCAATTATGATGCCTACGACTTTTGGAACAGATATCTCCTCGCGAAACGCGCCCCTATCTGATGAAGAGCTAGACCTTATGCTTCCGAGCGAGGGTTACAAGATACTAGACCCGCCCCCTGGTTATGCACCAATACGTACACCTGCACGGAAGCTTATGAACACACCTGCACCAGTGGCAAGCTCCTCTGGAATTGGAGGTTTCATGATGCAAGAGCCAGAGAGTGCGCGTGCAATGGGCAAGCAGCTTCCGACTGAGATCCCTGGTGTTGGCGACTTACAGTTCTTCAAGGCCGAGGATATGGCATACTTCGGCAAGCTAGTTGATGGCGGAGATGAGAATGCCATGTCAGTCGAAGAGCTTAAGGAGAGAAAAATCATGCGACTTTTGCTCAAGGTCAAAAACGGGACTCCTCCAATGCGGAAGACTGCTCTACGTCAATTGACCGATAACGCTCGCCAATTTGGTGCTGGCCCCTTGTTCAACCAAATTCTTCCTCTGTTGATGGAGAAGACGCTCGAAGATCAAGAACGGCATTTACTCGTCAAAGTCATCGATCGTGTACTATACAAGCTTGACGACCTCGTCCGCCCATACGTCCATAAGATACTTGTCGTTATCGAACCTCTCCTCATTGACCAAGATTACTATGCGCGTGTAGAAGGGCGTGAGATCATCTCCAACCTGAGCAAGGCTGCTGGATTGGCTCATATGATCTCTACCATGCGCCCTGATATTGACCACGTCGATGAGTATGTGCGAAATACTACCGCTCGTGCCTTCGCGGTAGTCGCTTCAGCTCTAGGCATACCCGCCTTGTTACCGTTTCTAAGGGCTGTCTGCCGATCAAAAAAGTCGTGGCAAGCCAGACATACAGGCGTTAAAATCGTTCAACAGATTCCAATTCTTATGGGCTGCGCTATCCTACCTCACTTGAAAGGCCTGGTCGATTGCATTGGTGACAATCTTAGCGATGAACAAGCCAAGGTTCGAACGGTTACCAGTCTTGCTATAGCGGCTTTAGCTGAAGCTGCCAATCCTTACGGTATCGAAAGCTTCGACGACATTCTTAACCCTTTATGGACCGGAGCCAGGAAACAACGTGGCAAAGGCCTAGCAGGCTTCCTCAAGGCTGTGGGATATATCATACCTTTAATGGACGAAGAATATGCGAACTACTATACAAGTCAGATCATGGAAATTCTACTCCGAGAATTTTCATCACCCGACGAGGAAATGAAGAAGGTCGTTCTTAAAGTGGTTTCCCAATGTGCCGGTACGGACGGTGTCACTGCTGGCTACCTAAAAGAACATGTACTCAGCGAATTCTTCAAAAGCTTCTGGGTTCGCCGAATGGCTCTCGATAAGCGTAATTACAGACAAGTAGTTGAGACAACTGTTGACCTGGGCCAAAAAGTCGGCGTAAGTGAAATTGTTGAGCGCGTGGTCAACAACTTGAAGGACGAGAGTGAAGCATACCGCAAGATGACGTTGGAGACCATAGAGAAGGTTATCGCCAGCTTGGGTGCAGCAGATATTGGGGAGAGATTAGAAGAGCGTTTGATTGACGGAGTGCTCCATTCCTTCCAAGAGCAATCAGTGGAAGACATCGTAATGCTCAATGGCTTCGGGACCGTGGTCAGCGCCCTCGGCACCAGGTGTAAACCGTACCTTCCCCAAATTGTATCTACGATCCTTTGGCGGTTGAACAATAAGAGCGCTACAGTACGACAACAAGCTGCCGACCTAATCTCCCGTATTGCGATGGTCATGAAGCAGTGTGGAGAGGACGCTTTAATGGGCAAGCTTGGTATCGTGCTCTACGAATATCTTGGAGAAGAATACCCTGAAGTCCTCGGATCAATCCTTGGCGCCCTGCGCTCCATTGTTACTGTGGTTGGTATCAACTCCATGCAACCTCCTATCAAGGATCTCCTCCCACGTTTGACCCCCATTTTACGAAATCGACATGAGAAGGTCCAAGAAAATACGATCGACCTTGTTGGCCGTATTGCTGACAGAGGCCCAGAGAGTGTCAATGCGCGAGAATGGATGAGGTACGAGCGTTCCAGAGCATCATTCTTCCTTGTTCATCAAGAATTTTGCTAACTTTGAAGTAGGATCTGCTTTGAGCTACTTGATATGCTGAAAGCCCATAAAAAGGGCATCCGAAGAGCAGCTAACAATACTTTCGGTTTCATCGCGAAGGCCATCGGTCCTCAGGATGTTTTGTCGACGTTACTCAACAATCTGAGAGTCCAAGAACGTCAATCTCGTGTCTGTACCGCTGTTGCCATTGGTATCGTGGCCGAAACTTGCGCGCCTTTCACCGTCCTCCCGGCATTGATGAACGAATATCGAGTCCCCGAGCTGAACGTGCAGAACGGGGTCTTGAAATCGCTCTCCTTCCTGTTCGAATATATTGGAGAGATGGCCAAGGATTACGTCTACGCTGTCACTCCTCTTCTTGAAGATGCTCTTATCGACCGGGACCAGGTACATCGTCAGACAGCCGCATCAGTGGTCAAACACGTTGCTCTTGGTGTGGTAGGACTCGGCTGCGAGGACGCCATGATGCACCTTCTCAACTTGTTGTATCCGAATCTATTCGAGACATCACCCCACGTAATAGACCGTATCATTGAGGCTATTGACGCCATCAGGATGGCTGTCGGCACAGGCATGGTTATGAACTATGTATGGGCCGGCCTCTTCCACCCGGCCAGAAGGGTACGCCAACCGTATTGGCGCCTGTACAATTCAGCATACGTGCAAAGCGCTGATGCGATGATCCCCTACTTCCCGTCCCTGGATGAAATTAGGCTGAATCGACATGAGCTCTCTATAGTACTTTAGATGGGAGGGAACATGCGTACGAGGTAGGATGGGGGGACACTATTTATTACTGGCAAGGCAGCAGGAGCTATTGCGTGGTTTCTCTAGCTTGATTACATTTGACTCAATGTAAAAGCTAGGAAATTTTTACATACTGGCATGTTCAATGGCTTTATCAGCCTCGGTCTTGTATTTTCCAGACTTTTTCAGCCCAGCTTTCCTTCTATCCCACTTTTCCTGCTCTCCGCTATGCAGCAAACCAAACACGCATCCGATTGGAGCGCATGGCTTACCTAACCTTACTTACCTTACAGACGTTAGCTTTTGACGGTGGGATTCCTTGTGATGGGGGCCGCGGGATTTGCCGCAGTTCTACAACTGACACCCCGCATCATTAAGATCTCTCCTCCGCAGCCCCACTCATCATTCACAATCCTCCAACTATCTGATTGCTGCAAGCCGGACACCGAGAGCTGCACAATCGGGCCGTTTTCTCCATATTGATACAAGTATCTGAACGGACGGGTGGGTGAGATAACTCAACTAGCAAACAGCCACCTATGTGGCAAGCTCTCCAGTGCCTGGATCGTCACTCTATCGGCCCGTCCAGCTCCAACGCTTGTATAGGTTGGGCTTCCACCTGCCGTTGTGCCGGTATCTACCAGCAATGGAGCTGTTTCCAAGGCAAAACGCGCAGAGGACCAGATGCGGGGAACGCATCTCAAGCTCCACCATAGCTCTCATGCAGTACAAGCCGCATGACGCGCCTTTCTCCGGTCCGAATTGCTTCTTCTACAAATTGCTCCCGTTGTTTTCTGTCATCCTCCCCTAGTGTTGTTCAATACTTCCTCAAGTCTCTCAATATGTACTCCTTTGCTCTTCTCACTCTGCTGGCTCTTTTATGCAATGTACAAGCGCAGACTTCCTCGTCTATTTATGTTGAGCCCACGGTGCCCACGGGTACTCCGATACCTGGCGACTATAGTGGCGCCTTGAGGCCACAGCTTCATTACAGTCCCCCAATTGACTTTATGGTGAGCACAAATCAGTGCACCTGGTTGCCCGTAGCTTGAAGACCGCAGAGAGGCTCTACATGGAGAGGGTGGAGATGAATCCCCTAATAGTTCAATGCTTGTGTGGCTTTTATTGGGATTGGCTGACGAGCAATAGAATGACCCCAATGGCATGTTCTTGGATGCAAATGGAACATATCATCTCTACTATCAATGTACGTGGAACTCTATTATGGTCGTAACCTATTGCTGACCAGTACCTCCAGACAATCCCTTAGGGATAGTAGCGGGGAACCAACATTGGGGCCATGCCACTTCACAAGATTTATACCAATGGGTGAATCAGCCGATGTACGCAATGCTCGCTAAATGTACCTTCGGCCTTTTGACGTTCTTCTTAGCGCCATCTACCCAGGAGCAGCCGGCGAGGGCATATTCTCCGGATCAGCAGTCATTGACGTGAACAATACTAGCGGCTTCTTCCCAAATCAGACCAACGGAGTCGTAGCAATGTACACTTTAAACACGGCAAAGGAGGAAACACAGGAGATAGCGTATTCACTTGATGGTGGCTACACATTCACGAAATACGCCGGTAACCCAGTCATATCAATCGGCAGCAACGAGTTCCGTGACCCCAAGGTCTCATGGTACGCACCAACTCAATCATGGGTCGCCGTCATTTCCTACGCTCAAGACTTCACCATCGGCTTCTGGACGTCTCCCAATCTCGTGAACTGGACCCACGCCTCAAATTTCACCCATGCAGGAATTCTCGGCCTTCAGTACGAATGCCCGAACCTGGTTTCCGTGCCAATGCTCGCCAACTCCTCCCTCGCCGACCCTTTAGACCCATCCAACTTCGCCTCCACAGGGGAAATGTATATTTTACAAATTAGTATCAACCCTGGGGCTCCCCAAGGCGGCTCTATATCGCAATACTTCCCCGGCACGTTCAACGGGACGGTCTTCACGCCCGTCGACTCGGCAACTCGCTTCACCGACTTTGGGAAAGATAATTACGCCGGTCAATTCTTCTATAATATCCCTCAGACCTCCCCTCAAATCAGCATCGCCTGGGCCAGCAATTGGGAATACGCTCAGAACGTGCCCACAGGTACGTACCTTTAAGCTCTCAATCCCTGCCCTTCAACCTGCCCCACTGACTCCACGTCCGCTTCATAGGCCCTCTCGAAGACTTCCGCTCCTTCATGACCCTCCCCCGCACGAACGTTCTCGCCAACACAACCCGCAACCCCTACACCCTCCTCGCCTACCCCGTTCCTCCTCCCACCTCCCTCCAAATTTCCCCTTCAAACCCCCTCCTCTCCTCCAACAACCTAACAAATAACACCCTCCTCGCCTCTTACACCTCCACCGTCCCTTCCGGCGCCCTCACTTTTTCCATCAACGTCACGAACATCCCACAAGTAAACACAACAGGCACGGCAAACTTCACGTTTCTGAGTTCCGTGACGGGCGAGTATGTACGTGGTGGTGTGTTCTTGGCGGGCGGGAATGGCGATACACCACTCTGGCTTGACAGGAGCGGCGTACGCGGATTCGATAATCCTTTCTTCACAGACAAGTTTTCTACAGATGTATGGCTCAACGCGGACACCTCTACCGTACGATTATACGGAGTCCTAGATAGGAGTATTTTGGAAGTTTTTCTTAATAATGGGGAGAAGGCGGGCACGATGATTTTCTTTACGGAGGGGACGCTGGATACGGTTATTATTGGAACGAATGATCTGAATCCGGGGATTGGGGTGAGCGCGGAGGTGGTGGGGCTAGGCAGTGC
>NAPT01000516.1:0-21720 GCA_002927785.1 Cladonia uncialis
GTGGGAGTGGTGAGGAAGTTTGTTATTTTCGTGGTTTGCAGGGGAAGGAAAGGGTGAATGCCGTTAATGTTCCAAGAGTAAATGGTAAGGTGGGTGGGGAGTTTGGCTGAGGGACGTTCCTGGGGTGGAATGTTGGTATGTGAGATGGACGGATCCGGATATGTTTGGGTTGGAGGGGCGGACAGCCGGCGCCGTTTAAGAGGCGGTGGGCTTATTCTTTCTAAGGAGGACATGTTTCGCAGAGAAGTGCAGAGTGGAAGGACTGGAATTATATCTAAAGGCTTTGGTTAGAATGTTGATTCTGCGCTTTAGATTCTTGGCCTTCTATAATGCATTCGCCTTTTTCCACAGCGTCATGGGTATTTGCATGCCCCTCCCACTTGAAGAACGCCATTCATAGTATCCTTATACATGTCGCTTGATATCATATGATCCAATGAGACTTTTCAAAGGCAGCTCTCATGAATACCTTGCGGACCCATCTCGTTGTACTCCGTCCTCGACATGAACCCTTTGCTCAGCCCTTGATCCACCACGAAAACAACCTTGGCAGCAACTTGAGCACCCAAGAAGCCCGCTTCCTCCGTTCCGATGTCTTTCCACTCAGGAAAGTAGTCTGGCATCTTCAGTAACTTGATACTTGTTGGAGTCTGTGCATGACTTGAATGTTGATGAGATTGCATCTGCTGTTGCTGGTAGTATTGCTGCTGCTGGAGCTGTTGATGTAGTTGCGGCTGTGACTGCCCAGGCGGAGCAAGATTGGCGTTGGAAGCTGTCGTTGCTGCGAGTAGAAGAGGGTTGACACCTGGTCCGTGGTGTGAGGCATGATGTTGTGGTTGCGGAGTGTTGGCGCCAGTTGCTACAGGTGTCGTGAAATTGGAGGGGAGCTCTGATGAGAAAATGGTAGCGCTGGACGGTGATATGAGATATCTCGCCGTCAAAGTGGCAAGCAACGCTTCTTTGAACCCTGTTCACAGTAGTCAGTGTCATTCAACAGATAATCTACAGGTTTACTTACCTTTAACTTTACTGCCGTTGCCCACGATAATCAAAGAATCCCAAAGATCGCTACGTTTGTTAACTTCCGGGACAGAGAGGACAGACCGATGGACTGCATCGGCAATTCTGTCAAGTATCCCACCACTTGCTACCTGTAGCCTCTCTGGTCCGACCTCCACAGTCTTTCGTATAAAAGCAGTGCCTTCTTTATTTCGCCGTCTCTCCTCCTTCCGTTCCTCTTTACGCGCAGCAGCAGCAATCTCTGCTGCTTGTGCCTCATTCTGCACGCCAGACTCTGGGGTCTTGTGCCTCTTCGTCTCCGCAACATCTTGCCCACTTTCACCATCCGTTGCTCTTTTGCCGTTGCTATTAAGGTCTTCCAACGGTCTGCGCTCGTGATAATGAAACACGGCTTTCGTACGCTTCGAATTCGGCAGCGCTCTTTCTTTGGAGGCTGCTGCGGCGTCAGCAGCGTCTTTCTTCCTTGCTGCGGCCCGCTCTGCCTTTTCTCGCTCTTTGCGAGCCAGAAATTCGCTGGTCTTGCCGCTAGCGACAATGGTGGCGACGTCTAGAACGCCCTCATCATCCTCTCCATCTTTGAATTCTCGATCCTCATCAGCGTCCCCGGCCTGAGTGTTAGGCCCAGGCCCACGTGGCACCGCACCTTGCGCCGAGATGCTCCCTCTTTGCCCATCTCCGGACCCAATGACCCCCGTGGAAGCTGCGGCAGCTGGATTTCCAACCTCAGCTTCGACCGGCAGTTCTGCACCTTGTGGCAGTACCTCGCAAATGGGGTTTTTTTTCAATTGCTCGCACATATCTCTCGTAAAACCTTTGCTGCCAAGTAGCTCGAATAGTCTTTGTGTCATGGCTTCTCCTCCGCAATTCAGCAAGCCGACCGCCCTCCCTGGATCATTAATTGCAAAGTCAGTGATAGTGGAAACATCACACTTTCCAAACCCAACGTCAACAACTGTAGCCGTGGGTGTGGCGAATGCATAGCAGGCGGCAAGCGCTGAGTCCATTAAGCAAAACGCTGGGGTCTTAAACTTCTCAAAGAAGAACTGAGTCAGGGTCTCATGGTCTTGGGAGGTCCATGTGGGCTGTGAGATGACGAGGATTGGCGTGTGGAACGGTGGACTTAGGGTATTGTATATATGTGTGAGGAGAGCGAAGAAGCATGACCAATCGACTACTCGACCATCTCGTAATGGGTATACGGCGCCTTCCTCGTTGGTAGGGTCTTCCTCATATAATATCTCGTCTTCTTGCTCGCCATCCATGTTTTGGCCATCGCCGTTGATGCCGTTCGCCTCTCCCATTGTAACATCTCCACCGTGATATCCATTAAGCACATCTCTAGACGCTGCTTTCATTGTCTTTCTTTCCCGAACTTTGATAGGCTCCCATTCTCCTCTCTTTTCGGCAGGAAACATGCGAGTAGGTATTCGTAAGCGGGCGGGCGTAAAGGATTCTGGGAGACCCAGTTGGGCAAGGGTGGTTTGTGAGCCTGGAGATATTATCTGAAGGAATATGGCCTGGTCAGCATAGTTCCCGGTCAACAACGCGACTGAAAGGGTCGCGACGCGGCCGGGCGCAATCGAAAGAAGCTTACCAAGACGTGCTCGTCTTTAAAGGGAGGCATAATGAGTCGGTAGCAGATACGACTAGAGCAATAACAGTATGCACCGTTTCAAAACCATATATTTTCCAGAGACTGCTGGAAATTAAGCTATGAGTGGATCATGGAGCTATTGCAGCTTTGGTGGTTTATGCCAAGACGGGTGCTCCCGGTGCTATTCTAGGCACAAGTGTGCATAGCAGCTCCATCATTTATCAATACCTCCACCGCCGTAGATTTGCCTGCATCATGCATTAACATAGCATCAATCTAGAGCTTTATAATTGTTGCCTATCGCAGTGCCCGTCTCTTGTCGCTTGGGGAAGAAAACTGCGACTTCCTGGCATGTCAATTTATCAATCCCGCGCCCGCTATGCTTTTTTTAAGTAATTCTTCTTCTATAATACCAAAACATGTAATTTGAGTTAGTATCCAGGGTAGATGAGTCCGCTCTGGGACATATTGGCTGATTTTGAAGCTCACAAGATGTTAAAGTTAGTAGTATGAACGCCGAGTACACTATTTTCCAGTGCTTCGAGGAGGCGAGAGTGCGTAATTGTCACGACTCGATGATTTTGTGATTGGACTGTGGCTTACTTGCAGGCGTCGCGATGGCTCTATGGCTTAATATGATCTGTGAGCTTGATATAGTTAAGCTATGGCCGTGCATTTGCATGGACAGGATGGGCAAGCTGTTGTACAAAACTGCAGGATGTGGACGTGAGTTTGTCTGGGCGTTAACGATATCAAAGGAAGTGGCTCAAGTCTTTTGCTGATGTCGAGGGCTGATGAAACTGGTACACTATTGGGAGTAGGAAACCACAATCTTTCAAAACGTATGCGCTGAATTCTAAGAGATGTCATTCAAGTATGCACAGCCGACTCCGCAAGGATATCCAACGCCTTATCCATCCCAAGACGCCCGCGGTAGCTAGCACCCCATACCCTTCTCTGCCCCTCCCACTTCACGTATCCCAACTCGAATTTTCGGCCGTCAGAACCCGGGATTACCCAATTGTCTTCTAGGGCGGGGAATTGGATGCGGACTATTTCATCATTGCTGTACTCCTTGGCCAAATTCACATCTATGCTTTCCAGGAGTGGAAGACTACCTTTAGCGCCAGCAGTGAATAAAGAGGAAGCCGTCTGGGGCACTCGGGCAGGTGGATTCGACCCGTCGCGTTTCAGCAACAATTCCAGCAAGGGACCGGGAAGGGGCGAAGAGGCGGAGACAGAAAAGCCATCATCATCCCCGATGGGAGGAAGAGAAGGACCGCGCGCAACATCGTACCTGTCTTTCGGTGCATCACCGAATATGTGCCCAGGAGAGCATTTTGCCGCAGGAGAAATCCTGGCGCTCGCTGCTGCACTCATCCTGAGGTACGATATCGTGCCTGTAGCCGGGAGATGGTGGGTTCCGAACCTCAATGCTTGGGCCATAGCCGCGTCTGTGACACCGCCGATCGAAGATTACCCAGTCAGAATCTCGAGAAGAGAGGAATATGCTGGTGAGGCAGAGTGGTCGTTCAATGTGCGAGAGGGAAAAGGAAGGTTCAGCTTGATTACTGGGTAGAATGGGGCTCAGAGAACGACAGTTTCCTCTTATCGGTGTATATCCCATTGAGCACGACCCATCATGCCATGTACATGCATGACCGAATCCTATCAATCGTGTTCGTTTGTGTCTGCCATGGATAATGCTGGAACTTTTTCTTCCTCTCCTCTCTCTCCCCTTTCCCCAATTGCCCTTCCATCTATCCTCAAAAAGCTTCGGACTTTCTGCCAGCTCACACTTCTCTAATAAGCGTCAATCACTGATCACCTCCACCTGTCTTGAAAGCCAAATTCAAAATCCTCACTCGCATCCATCCCGCCAACATCACCGCACCAATCCAAGTTATATGCACTCCGATGATCATCGCTGCCGCCAACAGGTGAGATGAGGACAGTGGGATGAGGGTCCTCAATGTAAGGATCGCGGCCGCGGAGAATGTGATACATATGAGGGAGGCGGAGGAGGAGGAGGAGGAGGAGGGCGATGATTTTGATAACAGAGCCATTGGGTTAGGGTTTGGTCGAAGGGAAAAAAATTAGGCAATCGGCAGATTTTGTATCGCTACAACGGCAAGCATATCACATGGAATTGGAGGGGAAAGGGATCCTTGAGCTTCATCCATCAAAGACCATGAAAGGATTATGCACGACTTGGAGGTATGCTTAGGCATAGGCAGGCACCTGCGCGCATAGAAACAAGGGAATGATCATTGTCAGCGGCGACTTTAGTCATCTTGGAGATGCAGATGCGCAGATGTAAGTACAAACGCTCTCTGCGATCTGCAGTCAGCTGAAGATTACTTAAGCGACGGGTTTTCTCAGCGTCTCGCACAAAAGGCAAGCACGAGAAGCGATGGTCGGGCTGGTACAAAGTACTTTGTACTCAAGGAGGATAAGAAGGAACTGGTAAAGCTATTAACATGATTCAGCTTATAGCACTGTCTTGAAGCTAATCAGATGCATACTCTACGATTGATGATGATGATGATGTGGACATACCATGGAGTCACCCTTCACAAAAGACACTTTATGCGAGAGCCCTTCTCTCTTGGTATGGGCAGTTCCGCGTTCGGTCTGATAGGCGTTATTGTTCAATCCGACCACGTTGCAGCCAGTGAAGGTAGCGATTTCCCTCGCTGGTTTCCCAACACCACATCCCACATCAAGGACCGTCATTTGCTTTTTGATTCCGATTTTGTACGCGAGTAATGTTCGTGACGAGCGAGAGCTGGGAGAAGGGACTCCCCTATAGCGATGCGGCATAGATGGAAGGATTGCGCCCATCCTTCCTCGTAGAGATCGGTCGCAATATTATAGTAGCTGTACGTAGGCATTTATCAGCGATGCTCAAGGTGCTGAAGCACTTACAGGGGATTATATGGTGAGCGTCTCACTTGTTGACGAGAGCTATATAACTATCTTTCCTGGCCTCGCGAGTATAGTCGCTATCTCTGCTCACTCCATTTGCCTCCCAGTGGTTGATGTAGTCTGCCGTGATCACTTTGTGAGAGGTAGCGTCCTTCTTGAGCATGGAGAAGAAAGCATTGCGTTCGTCGGCATCAATTTGACCAAGACTGGATCGTGCTGATCCATTGTGGCAAGAGGGTACACGATACACGATATTCACGATATTGGACTTTGCTAAACCCAAGGACAAGTGCTGACAGCTGTTGAGGCGTTGTAGAAAAGCTGATGGTGTTGGTCTGTTCCATGTTTGTGGATTGAAGGAATGCTATCGCTCAATATTGCGAGGATAGCATGACAGGACGGCATCCGGCTAACTCCTTCCCGAGCCGAGCTAGGGCAAATCTACAGTCCGACGAAAAAAGTCTCCCCAGCGCTCCCCCCAACTAGCTTCTTGTTAGCATACTTGCTGCTTTTTCGATTGAATTTCATTCTGATTTTCAACTAAGTGATGCATCACCTAGATCGAGTGCCGCATTACCCCTAATGTACTTACCCGGCGCTCTCGCTAAAGCAGCAGGGCCCGGGCGAGCTTCGAGTGAGCTGGGGGCAGATTTTCGCCCCCATCTCGCCCCCACACCGGATCTATTCTAGGACTAGGTGGGTTTTTGACAGCTCTAGGTTACCTTACCATATAGGTAGAGTACCTTAATGCTGGTCAGCTACGGCTGTTAACAGATTCGACAAGTGCAAGTAGAACAAGCCAAGACTGCAGAA
Source organism: Cladonia uncialis (assembly GCA_002927785.1). Lineage (NCBI taxonomy): Eukaryota > Fungi > Ascomycota > Lecanoromycetes > Lecanorales > Cladoniaceae > Cladonia > Cladonia uncialis. The sequence continues at coordinate 6,356 of NAPT01000516.1, forward strand.
GAGTCTGATCTCGGGCTTCGCAACAGAATGGATCGAACCGGTCTTATGAGTACGGTGCCGCGTGAACTCCGAGAGCTATACTATGATGTGGTGGTCTGTCCGGATCTGGAGTCGCAAGGGAGAATGAAACACAGGTCTCATTCAAGTAACAGCAGAGTCCTAGATACAACAAGCTTGGTCTACAAGGCCGATCTCCGAATACCCAAAGCGATAGGTCCTCTCACAACCTATGAAGAGCAGCGAATAGCGAATAGCGACTGGAGATGGGCTGGGCGATTACTTCACGCCTATGATCTCGCTTGGAAATAAGAAAGTGGACCCTACCCGTGAAACTTATCAACTGGTTGATGCCCATCTGTCAATACGCGTTTTGCATCTTCGCCCCGCGAAGTCGTTGCTCGAAGATATAGAGTGCGAGCTCCGAGTGGTGCGCTTGGTTGATGGGCCAGTCTACGAAGCATTGTCTTATACTTGGGGAGATGAGTCTCACCGAAGATACATATCAGTCAACGATCAGCGGTTCTCCGTCACCAGTAATTTATGGGCTGCTTTACGCTACTTGCGCCACACGTCGGAGACGAGATGTCTCTGGGTGGACGCAATCTGCATAAATCAAAGGAATGTTACGGAGAAGAACTTCATGGTCTCACAAATGCATGTCATCTACCATAACTCGAAACGAGTCATTGCCTGGCTAGGTGATCCTACGCTAAAGAGTGAACAAGCTTTCCGTTTTCTGGCCAAGTACATGAGCGAAGGGCCTCCGTTGGGCGATGACCAGGAGGGATGGCAAGCCGTTGTGGAAAACTCGAAACCTATGCGTAATGTCGACCTGTCAACTTGGGATGCCTTTTTAGACGTTTTTGGACGACCTTGGTGGACTCGAGCTTGGATAGTACAGGAGGTGTCATGCTCCCGCGCGGGGTGGACTTTGAAGTGTGGCTCCTCTGAACTCAGCGGCAATCATCTCTCCTGCATACTTCCACATTTTTTCGATGCCTTAGAAGCATCAGAGGTCCCACCAGAGGCAAAAACCATTCTGGACAGCGGTCCCTTTGCCGTTCTCAGGATGAATGTGAGTGGCCCGGACCAGCTTGGGCGCGTCTTGGCGGCCAATCGTCGTCGTAAAGCAAAAGAAGACAAAGATAAAGTATATGCTTTTACGAACATGGTAGCCCCCGCGATCAGCGAGCTTCGGCCCAACTATGAAGAGTCGACTGCTGAGGTCTATTATCAGACTGCTGTTCAGTTAATCGTCAAGGGCGATGACCTCAGGGTGCTTAGTATCTGTGAGAATCAGGAAAAGGAAGATTCAGAAAGTCTAACCAACATTGACGGAGTCCACCGGAAATTCGTCCCTGGGTTACCTACCTGGGTTCCAAATTGGGCACAAGAAAGGACTTCAGAAGAGCTATGGGGTGGCTATATAAGTGAAGGGGTTGCCTATCCTTTCGAAGCTGCAGGATGGAAAGGCCCGGAGGTGAAATTTCATGGGACCTCGCTGGTAGATACGAAAGGCTTTCTTACGATTCAAGCGAAGACAATTGCCACCGTCGACCAACTTGGCCAGGATACTTATGGTGGATCAGTCAGTGATGCCATTCAAGATGCCTTCAGATTGGTTGCGAATGCTCCAATTATCGTCCCGGCGGGCCAAAACGGGGCCGATGGTGTGCTTCGATCACTCACATTGGACCGAGATGCAGAAGGTCAGAGGACATATGACGATATTGCTAACGAGCCCGCAGAGACCACTCGAAGCATGCACCGTGCAGTCATTGGCCGCAGATTCTTCCGGACCAAGGAAGGTTTCGTTGGCCTTGGCCCTCGTAGACTTGAAGTCGACGACCTGGTTATGCTAGTACCAGGATGCCATGTCCCCATAACACTTCGCGCCAGCGTCTTCGTGAAAGACAGGAAAAAAGTGAAATGCGAATCCCATATGGAAATTGAGGTTTGCTTAGGTCTTGGATGTGCGAAGAATGGAATCGTAGTTGCACAGCGATATGAGGTCATTGGTGAGACGTGTAAGTATCTCTGTTCATATGAGGTGGCGCAGAAGCTGAAGCTTAGAAATCACAGATCTCCACGGGGTGATGAACGGTGAACTCAATTCGATCTTAGAGAGTGGCCTTCAAGAATTTGTTCTTGCTGGAACGGAGGAGAGGCTTATACTATGAGTTCTTCTGTTGATCTTATGAGGTTTTGGTATGTTGAGCTTGCTTGCAAAGCTTGCAGAACTTTTCTCCCAGTGCGCGATGCGCAGTGCAAATTTTCATGAGCAGGCACCGGCAGCCCCCTGAGCTACCTTAGGCCTAATGGGGTAAAACGGTGCGGGCCGCAGGCACCCGAGGTAACCCATGTATGGTTGGGGCCAAACCGCAACATCTTCGATCCAAAAGCTCCCTCTTACTAGGTACGCAAGTTGTCAAACCCGCTGCTAGACCGAAAATGCCATTAATCATTTTGGATTGCGGGGAGCGATGTGCAGCCGGCGATCACGCCACGTGGTCTGAGCCCGATCGCCACGCTCGCCTTGCCGCCCAGGTATCATAAGCGCCAAAAAACATAGGCGATTTCTGCTGATCACGAACCTGGACATCTGGAGGATCTACCGTATCCTCCCTCAGGGACCGCCGTTTCCACCATTTCGATCATAAAGGGTTTGTGCGCCGCATATTGGTGGTTTCAGATGCTGATCTTGCGGCAAAATACGCTACGCATGACATTGCTATCCAGCGGACCAGGACCCTTTCCCAACCCCTCGGTCTTTGCGCCTCCAATTAAGAGTCATTACGGGTAGGGGAGCAGATAATCTGCAGAGGCTATGTAACGCTGCAAGTACTGAACGGGGGAAGCACAACCGCTTAGCGGCTGGGAAGCTTAGTTGTAAGCGCTTGGTTATGTCGTCCTCGCTTGTTTTCTACTCCTGAAGGAGAGAAATGGCAGTTTGAATTCTATAAGAGACGTCCAAGCTCCATTAACCCCACTGGCGACGGCTGGACCGCTTCAAGCTTCGACTGCTCTAGTATTCGGAAACATATGAAAGGCAGCTGCAATTCTGGTCTATGTTCGAAATGCTTGGCTCCAAGTGTCGGACATCGGCCTGATTTCCCGAAGGACTATGATCACTGGCATTGAAAATTGAGAGTTGAAAGCTCTCGTTGCTTCAGGCTCATGCATCTAGCAGTGAAGGCGATGCTGGTAGCCTTGCCGTTTGAAACTGTGTACAGTTGGAACCTGTCCCAGGTCCCAAGAGCAGGAGGTAATGACTTGGTCATGAGGCTTGAGTCGATACTAAAACCATGTAGACTCAGTAACGCCGACTACTGATATCACCAACACTTCTCCAAACTTCGCCATCCTAGTAGAAAACTGCGGAGAATCAGAAGCAGAGGTACTGGCACTTCTTCAAGCAGCCTTATACACTCTACCATCAGTCGTCAGCGATATATCATTAGGTATCAACAGTCACCACGGTTACAAAGCATGGTTTAAAAGCAATGATGCCGTTGCTTATGTTCTACGAATGCTACAGGACATCTGCACGGCCCAACCCAAATGGGGCCTTCAACCTGAGCCCGGCCTTCTAAGTTCGCCTCACATTTCATGCGTCACTCCATCCACTATTCAAATTTACCCCTGGCTGGAACTCGATCCGTTCTACGCTTGCACATATCTATTTCCCCAAATGGGAGCTTACTACCATAAAGGATCAAGTTATATCTTCCTATGCCCTTATTTTTGGTCCAGACAGCCAGCACCAACGAGAGAGAACTGTCCCAGAGTGATCCATAATCGATTTGTGGGTAATAGGGTGCTACTGAGCGAATATAAAACATATATTCTTATTCACGAACTGGTGCATTTCTACCTTGGCGCGGACTCACTTACCCTGCATTCCCTTCCCCCCGAGAGATACGAGCTCAATGAATGTGTCGCTTTGGATAGCACGCTTTCCTTACGTAACCCATCAAACTACCAGAATTATATAGCTAGTAAGTCATGATATCCCCTCGGCAGCGATTCGACGAATTTAACAGCTTCCAGTGGTCCAACAGTTATGTGCGAAGTTCCCAGACCCCAGTCGGCCGCCTTTCCGATCACTGGAAGGAAATTCAACAGCCCAAACTACCGCATTGAATAGTTCTCTGCCTCTGGCGAGCTCAAATTTAAGCCTGATGCCTTCGGATGGCAGGTTCGTCGGAAACTTGGCGCAAGCGACCTCATTGGCTGCACCAGATGCGCGAATTACCTGCACTCCAAATCTAGGGCGGCCCTTAGCTTGTGCGGTTCCACCTATTGGAGACAGCTAGCGCCTGAAGATGGTTGTTGGGCATCTCTAGGTAATATATAAGCTGACTTGGAATGGAAAATCAATACGGAGTGGAGGGCGCACCTAAGGCCCCACTAGGGCAAGCAAGAGCCTGTACATCACAGGGGCTGAATGTATTTTGGCTTTTGGACCGCACAACTGGAGAAGCGAATGATCGATGCAGCCTCGCGTCAAGAATCAATTACTATCAGGTGCTGTCAAAGCTCTCTTTGCAAATCGCGAAAGTGAGACCGGACTTTTGCCATCGTGTGCCCGTGCTGTAGCCGCTGCCCCCGCTGTTGCCATTGTTGCTGAGATTTTTGCCTGCAAATGTCAGGAAAGCGGCCGCTTCCTGACATGCTTGCATTCTTCCTTCTATCTCGGCTCGCGGCCCCCGAGCCTTGATTCAAAGTGTCTGAGTTGACCCTGAGTCGCTTTACGCGTAGTGAAACTATAGATTTCCCCCAATGACACTTTGCTATTCGTATAGTATTGGATAGTGGAGGGCGGGCCCGCAAGCCTTGGAGTCAAATTGGTTACTACGCATCCCGTTATTGAATACTCAATCGATAGTATGAAGTGTTATTGAGGCAATGCTCAATGAACAGTTCGACTATGATGGAACAGATAATGCTTGGTAATCGTAACAAAAACGAGCGAGTATTGAACTAGCCTAATATAGTTAGCCTAGGCATGAGACCATCTATTCCCGGCGCGCAAGCATTCCAAACCATAATACCCCAACAAAGGCTGCTCGCCTATTTCATTGCCATCAGTAATTACGCAGGCACTGCATGCCAGCAACCGTCCAGGACTTTATTGGAAGGCATCAATGGCGTGAGCAAGACGTGGGCCAACGTTTATGACGAACTCTAAGTTCTCTGACCTGTAATTGGGAACGAGTCAAGTCTTAAAGATGACGACGCGGTATCGCGTCGAGTACGCTCTTAAAACCCATCGAAGAGATCAATTGATCGAGTGGATCAAGGGTCTCCTCGCTGTTCCCTTCGTGCTTCATTCGCAACCCACGGCAGTCTATGACAGCGGCTCTCGGTCCGATGTCCTGGAGAAGATGGCTTCCACTGCTCATAGGAGATATGCTGAAATTTTGCATGATGTGGAAGAGCTGATCAATGATCATATTGCCCACCAGAAAAGCGGCACTCACCAGCGCTCAAAGTTAAAACATCTCGTACCAAGCGTTGGTGCATTCTTCACGCCATTACTGTTGGTAAAGGCGTTCGAGTACCAGGATGCAAGACGGAGAATTAGTTCTCGTCGCTTCGTTCCACCTTCGTTCAATGATATACGATTGATATTGAACTCAGCCCAAATCATGAGTCTAGTCCAAGGCGGACCACTTGAGCTGGTAACATTTGATGGAGATGTTACACTCTATGATGATGGGCTGTCCCTGGTACCAGATAATCCGGTCATACCACGGATCCTTAATTTGCTCTCAAGAGGGACCAAAGTTGGTATTGTCACAGCAGCAGGCTACACCGAGGCCTCCAGATATTATGATCGACTGTACGGTCTACTAGATAGAGTAAAGGAAGCAGTCACTAAGCAAGAGCTGGTCTCACCAAGCCTCATCATCCTCGGTGGAGAGAGCAATTATCTGTTCAAGTTTGACGTTTCTTCGAAACATTGTCTGGAGTATGTCCAACGACCGGATTGGATGCTTCCAGAGATGGAAGAATGGGCCGAAGATGACATCAAAACCTTGCTTAACAGTGCAGAGAAGGCACTGAGCGAATGTATTTCGAACATGAATTTGTCTGCCGAGATTCTGAGAAAGGAGCGTGCTGTGGGTATCATCCCTGTCCCAACTGGTCACAAGTTCACACGCGAACAATTGGAAGAGACGGTACTGGTCACTCAGCAACAGGTCGAATTGTCACCAGCTGCCGAGTACCTGCCGTTCTGCGCTTTCAATGGTGTGTAATCCTAAAACGTCCGGATAGGGAACTGCTGATAGCATTAATAGGTGGCAATGATATCTTTGTAGATATCGGTGATAAAGGGTGGGGAGTCCTCGCATGTCAACGCTACCTGGGTGGTATTGGGGGAAACAAGACGCTTCATGTCGGAGACCAATTCCTTTCAGCCGGTGCTAACGACTTTAAGGTAAGTCCTACCTTTGAGTTAATAGATGATGAAGTTTCTGAACACTACAGGCGAGGTTGGCTTGCACTACTGCGTGGATCGCTAGTCCAACTGAAACGGTCCAGCTGCTGGATGAATTGGCCGCCCACAGCTCATCACAGCCCTAATAATCGGAATTACTAACCGCAATAAGTAATCTACCACTTCAAACAATCTTCTACTTCCGTTACTGTCGGCGTTCTATGACAGATTCTAGGCTCCGTAGATTTTATGCCCACGAATGGAAGAATCCTTATCCAGGTTCCAAGATTTAGTGGCATGTGCCCTGCGTGGGACCCAATTGCTACCGATATCGTTTAAAAGCGTCAAAGACCATTCAACCGATAATCCAGGCTAGAATCATAGTGTAAAGAGTTTGCTAGGTTTTAATTTCTGGATACGCTGTGTTCAGTGCAGGGGAAGATGGAGATTCTATTGACGATTATCAAACGGCCAGACTAACAATGACATCGCTTCGTTTTTGCTCCCACTGCTAACATAAGGCTAAGACCGGAAGGAGTCACGACTTTATTTGATCATTAGCTTGGACGAGAGCTATATGAGCCCCACGAACACACTCGGTCTTCATCGAGGTTATTTAGTAGTACTTTTAGAGTGCTTAGGCAGTATCATGCACGGTAGTTGTTCTACTGAAAAGTTAATCTCACTGTGGCCTGCCTGATACTTTATGAGAGGAGAGAAAAAACTGGCTGCTTTTGTAAATTTGCAAAATCTGACTTGAATTAAGGATATATGCCTGATTAGGCCGACACCATGCTTGGATCATCTCGCCTTCATTCTACAGCATATGTACGCTATAGAGGATAAGAAGAGTCTTGATGGTCTGGTGGGTTCTGCCCAATCATCTTTTGAAGACTATCATCAGGATAATTTTCTGTTCAATTGAGGTTGTGGCCGTAAATGCGAACCGTTGGAGAATCAAAATAGATTCGACAGATCTAGAACAATGGTTCTTGACTTTAGAAGCAGAAAGTGCGATCAGCAGATCAGGTGAGATCGTTCAGACTGCTCTTTCTGTACTCAGTCCTTCACAGCTTCCCCTGGTCACCGGCCTTCCTCATCCGAGCCCCTCAAGGATCTCGACCTGTTCCCTTCCTCTCCAATTGTTACTATTCTTCTAATTCCCTATCTAAGCATCCTGCAAATTCCTAATAGCATTCTTTTACCGTCTCGCCTCTTAAAGCTCAAAGTCATGGATCTTCCCCCTAGCTATTCCCACACTCAGGAGCCTATTGACCCTAGCAGCGACTGCCAATCTCACGTTGCCCTAGTAGCCAATAGTAAGAAATTGTATCGAGTTCAGCAGCAGGGAATTGAGGACCCCTTTAACAATGATATCAATCGCTTTCAGGAGGATGCGAGGCCACGAGCCCTGGACAACAACAGCTACTCCAAGCATTCAACAGCGTGGCCACCATCGTTCTCTTATTACGAATCCGACATAGATAAAAACAGTCTTGGTTCACCCGCGATTGCCGAAACAGAGGTGCAGTCCATCCACTCGACCCCCGGGGTGTCACTTAACCCTCGCCTTCCAAAGGCTGTGCTCAAGAGAGGACTGCAGATACCTACTCGCATCAGTTATATTACTTCAGGTTTCCGCCTACCGCCAACCCTGTACGATGCAGGAGTGGACCGGGCTCAGTGGAAAGCTTTCACCAGAGAGGTCAAAGGGTGCGGCTCAATGAGCAAGTCACAATGGGCCTGTGTGCTTGGATACAGTTTTGGTGTCGGGTTACTTGTAGATCTCTCTATTGCACCACTCTTGGGCCAACTAGTGGTTGCCCCAGTCCTTGCTCATAAGAAACGGAGAAACAAGGAAAGAGAGAATTTCAGGGTTGCTTTCGCCAGTGGCGGACTCCAGTTGGTGACAGAAAAATGGAACAAGATTCTATTTGAACCTCTAGGCCTCCAAGTCCGCATTGAACCGCCCAATTGTTTTCATGCTAGAGACATGAGTACCATGGATGTTTCCTCCACGAAATTATTCAAACACCAAGAGAAAAATGGCCTCTATTCTACCTCAACCGGTGGACTTTCCGAATCTGCAGATAAGAAGGAAGTGAGATATGCAGGCAAGGAAGGGAAACACCGCACGAACGCTGCAAGGAAAGGCAGAATTCTCGTCCATCCTATCCAGCCAGAGCCGTCCCAAGCAGAAGTCGATGAGCCAGTAACCGTTGTTTCGAACGGCTACATAGGACAGCTGGATGGAGGTTGCACATCGCGAACAGAGAATAGTCAGAAAAGCGACGTTCAAGGTACGGGATATACCTTTCTACCACCCGCAGGACCTTCAAAAGCGTTGCAAGCTCTCGAGCTAGGCGCCGCTGCTACGAGGCTGGCTACTGTTGGGCTTCAGCTACGTACCTAGCAGAGATTGAGACTGGTACAGAGTACCTAGTCCGGTTCGTGGTTGAGTGCGACTGGTGCCTTAACAGTGCATCTCTATAGGGCAGATCTCATATCTTTCAGCCTGTGGTCCCAAATTTGAATGTTACCTTCATAGCAGTCCGTGTAAAGCTTGAAAGGAATTACGTAGCGAACCGGCCAGGTTGACTCGCATTGCAACGCTCGGACCACGCAGGGCTAATTTGAACCCTAGGTCCTAGCCCTAATCAATGGATCGTCACGCTTTCACGCTTAAGTCGCGCTCACATGTTGGCCATCTCCTCGTTGATAGGTACATTTGCTGCATGCCGCACTCTACCTGCCTTACCCTCTCTCCACACTTAAACTCTGCTGCTCATATGCAAGTCAACTTACCCGGATACTGTCCCTTTAGCTGAATTCCTGACATTCTTTCCGCTATCGGGGGAGAGTGGGGGCCTTCCTATCATGAGACCGGACGACCAAAGGGGGCCTCTTACGCCATGCATCCCCCTCTCTCTAGCTGACCTATCCACCCATTCACCTGAACTGAGCACGCTCCTAAGTACGGTAACGACAACGGCCTCTGCTCAGGCCTCTGCCTTGACCACGGCTCCGCAAATTCCTCCAACATCATGGCTGGGTTTGCTAGGCCATGCTCTACTTGCCATGGCCAAAGGACTTCCTGGGATGTTGATATGGATCATTACCTTCTCCACTATTACCCTGCCTACTATCCTCTTCGCTCTGTTCTCTACCAGTCTGACGTTCACAATGAATTTCACTACGCTGTATGTGTAATTGACTTAATATGGAAGCCACGGCTAATGCTTCTCAGGATGCTCATACTGTTGGCCTTCGCGTCTTTGGTCTCATGGATTGTGAGGTACCGCTTTCTCAACATGTATGCTCGACTACCCCCAGAGCCTCAGCGCAAAGAGCCACAGATCGATCTCTTCCCGGATACTCAAGAGGGGGACTCGAAGCCAGGACTGGCGAATTACCTTGATGAGTTTCTTAGTGCCATAAAGGTGTTCGGATATCGTGAGTAGGCAGCCAGACAGGTGATGTCAGAGGGTGGGAAGGTGCTAATTTGGGAGGTAGTCGAGCGCTCAGTCTTTCATGAACTTACGCGAACGATGCAAACGAGAAAGCTCATTGCTGGAGAAACACTGCTTTTGGAAGAAGAAAAGGGCTTTTGCTTAGTGGTTGATGGCATGGTACAGATTTTTGTGAAATCCACAAGAGATGAGAATACTGCAGATAGGAAATTCTGGACCAATGATGAAGAGGGACGTTATGAGGATGAGGGGGAACGTTCGGAAGGGGAACATCAAGGCTACCAGCTGCTCACGGAGGTCAAGAACGGCGCACCCATGTCATCTCTATTCTCAGTCCTTTCCCTATTTACGGAAGATGTCAAGCTTCGCCATGATCAAGATCAGGAACTCAGGCCTGCGTCGAGCGGCTCTAGTGGTGGTTTCTTCCCGCTGCAAATGACCCCCGCATCCGGCCCTACAAGCCCTCTACTCAATGCCAACGGCCATCCACATTCGATGTCGATGGTCTACCAAAATCGCAGTCGAGCATCGTCATCTAACCTCCCAGCCGTTCCGCCCCTCTCTTTAGACCCCCCTGCTAATGATGATCAACCACATCGATCAGATCATGAAAGAAAACACACCCGTCGCAAACCAGAAAAGAGAAAATCCGCGCATCCCGATATTGTAGCAAGGGCGACGGTAGACACTACCATTGCCATCATTCCGGCTACAGCTTTCCATCGACTAACCAGAGTTTACCCCAAAGCTACTGCGCACATCGTCCAAGTAATCCTCACTAGACTCCAACGTGTGACGCTTGCGACAGCTCATTCATACCTGGGCTTGACGTCTGAAGTACTTCGTACTGAAAGACATATGAACAGATATACGAGCTATGATCTCCCCAATCATCTTCGAGGCACTGCCCTCGAAAGACTCAAAGACAAATTCATGCAGGAGAAGGAGCGCTTAGACTCCCCAGAGGACAGCATGAAAGGCATTGCATTACATAACCCAGGATCGGTACACAAAAGACGATCGAGCAGTAATTTGCGCAAAGAAGTCGCTGAACAAGCAAGACTAGCCGCCACTCGCAAGGAGGCCCCGATCAGACCGGCTCACCTTCGTGGGAATTCGTATCAACGCCCCGGCGTTAGCGCTGGTGACCTCCTGACTAATATACAGATCTCCCGTTTTGGGACTAGACATACTGATCAGCTCGATATGAGTCCTCAGTCACCAGACAAAGAGCAAGACATTGGAAGTCCACTCAGTCACATGGAGCATCTGCCATTCTTGCCGTCACCGCACCATAATGGCTTCCACATACATCGTCAAGACTCACTAGACGAGGACGATATCTTCCGACAGTCAATACTTGAATGCATCCTCAAAGCTATCGGACTGACTTACGCCAAAGATGCGATTAGGAAACCGGTGGACTCCGTAGAACAATCGCCACGTATGGTCTCTTACGATGCAAAAAATCAAAAGGCTACTTTCACCAACGCTTTCGGTTTCATCGATCCTTATGATGGGTCCGGAGATGGTGACTCTGAATCCGCCCAATCTGTATCTGGTGTTGGTAACGGAAGCGCCTGGAATCCACGAAATCTCACCAGTGAGCTAAGAGACGATATGGAAATTGTATACTTCCCTAAGGATGCTGTCCTGGTCGAGCAAGGAGAACGGAACCCTGGTCTCTATTATGTTATCGATGGCTTTCTGGATGTCAGTATCCCCGCCGATGATAAGGATGTGGAGGATCTCTCCTCCATCAATGGGCCTCTCAGTGCGGGGTCTGGTGCACCATTGCCTCCACTCAAGAGAGTGGGAACACATTCTCCAAAGAAGGGCGCAAAGTCACCTGGGAAAAGAAGGACGTCTTCACGCAAGAGCCTGTTCCTCATCAAGCCCGGTGGACTGGCTGGCTACGTCGGCACTATATCCTCATATAGATCCTTCGTGGACGTTAGAGCAAAGACCGATGTCTACGTGGGCTTCTTGCCTCGGGCTTCATTGGAGCTTATGGTCGAGAGGTACCCAGTAGTTCTATTGACTATGGCGAAGCGTCTGACGAGCCTCCTACCGCGTCTCATATTGCATATTGACTTTGCTTTGGAGTGGGTACAGGTCAATGCTGGCCAAGTCATACACCATCAAGGTGATGAAAGTGATGCCATTTACATTGTCCTAAATGGTAGACTTCGGGCGGTTCTTGAGCGAGAGGACGGCGACATGAGAGTCGTTGGCGAGTACGGACAGGGCGAAAGTGTGGGCGAATTGGAAGTAATGACCGAAGGTGTACGGCCGGCTACTCTACATGCGATCCGAGACACTGAGCTGGCTAAATTTCCTAAGAGTCTCTTCAACAGCCTTGCGCTTGAACACCCAGGCATCACCATCAAAATATCTAAGATTATCGCGCAGCGAATGAGGGCTCTGATAGAGGATCCTGTCTTTGAACAGGGGAAGGATAGAAGTTATACCTCATCGAAGAGCATCGCCACGTCCACCATGAACCTCCGGACGACAGCAATATTGCCAGTTACGGCGGGAGTTCCTGTCGTAGAATTTGGAAGCCGACTCTTAACTGCCTTGAGCCAGATCGGGGTGCCTAATGGCGTGACGTCTCTCAATCAAGCGGCGATCCTCAATCACCTAGGGCGACATGCTTTCTCAAGGATGGGCAAACTTAAGCTGTCGCAGTATCTGGCCGACCTGGAGGAGCGATACGGGATGCTGCTCTATATTGCAGACACCAATGTCAACTCTCCTTGGACGCAGACATGCATCACCCAAGCCGATTGTATATTGCTCGTTGGGCTTGCTGAAGGATCGCCGAGTATTGGTGAATATGAGAGGTTCCTTTTAGGTATGAAGACTACAGCAAGGAAGGAGCTGGTGCTGTTGCATGTCGAACGATACTCTCCGCCTGGTCTCACTCGTAAGTGGCTTAAGAATCGGGTGTGGATTAATGGCGGTCACCATCATATCCAGATGGCATTCCGTACAAATACAGAGCCAGCTCACCCCCAGATCAAACGCTTTGGTACGGCACTGAAGCAAAGGGTGCAAGTACTTCAGGCCGAGATACAGAAGTATACCTCGCGGAGGATACGACAGACACCGTTATACTCAGCGGAAACCCCCTTTAAAGGTGATTTCCACAGACTGGCAAGGCGTCTCTGCGGCAAGTCCGTAGGCCTTGTGCTTGGTGGTGGCGGTGCCCGAGGCATCTCGCAGGTTGGTGTCATTAGAGCCTTAGAAGAGGCTGGCATACCTATTGACATCATTGGAGGCACCTCTATTGGTGCCTTCATCGGAGCACTGTACGCTCGCGACGCTGATGTCGTCCCAATGTATGGCCGAGCAAAGAAGTTCGCCGGTCGTATGGGCAGTATGTGGCGCTTCGCCCTCGACCTAACCTATCCCTCAGCATCCTATACCACTGGCCATGAGTTCAACCGGGGCATCTTCAAAACATTCGGCAACTCGCAAATGGAAGACTTTTGGCTTGAGTTTTACTGCAACACGACCAACATCAGCAAGTCGCGCGCAGAGTACCATAACTCAGGCTACGTATGGCGCTACGTCCGTGCCTCCATGTCCCTAGCCGGCCTCATCCCCCCTCTCTGCGACGAAGGCAGCTTACTCCTCGACGGCGGCTACGTCGACAACCTCACAGTCGCGCACATGAAATCCCTCGGCGCAGACGTCATCTTCGCCGTCGACGTCGGCGCCATCGACGACGACCAACCCCAAACCTACGGCGACTCCCTCTCCGGCGCCTGGGCCCTCCTCAACCGCTGGAACCCTTTCTCCGCCTACCAGAACCCGCCCACCTTATCGGAAATCCAAGCCCGCCTCGCCTACGTCAGTAGCGTCGATGCTCTCGAACGGGCGAAAACTATGCCGGGGTGTTTGTATATGAGACCGCCTATTGATCCGTATGGCACGCTGGAGTTTGCAAAGTTTGATGAGATTTATCAGGTGGGGTATCGGTATGGACAGGATTTTTTGAGCAAGTTGAGGGAGCGGGGCATGTTGCCTGTTATGGAGGAGACGGAGGAGAAGAGGAATTTGAGGAGGACGATGGCGCCGAGGAGGGCGAGTGTGTGAGGGGGGTTGGATGTATAGGTTGGGTGTTCTTGGGTTGGGGTGGAGTGGGGGTTTCGAGTGTATGATTTGAGGCAAGGGAAGAGATACCATTGATTTGCATAGCGAGAAGGATAGAATATGTGTTACAGTATCGAATAGAAAGTCTATCATTCATTCACTCATTCATTCCAGAAATGACCACCCAGACATATAACATCATCAGTCCAGCCTCCAAACCAACCATCTACATACACATCCTACCCCTTTCATCCAACCGAAACCACTACTTCCCTTATCCAACCTCATTCCCCCTCCCTTCTTCTACCTACCCCCGCTCAAACACCAACCTCCCCCTCACAAAAACCTTCCTCGTATTCCTATCATCCCCACAAAACAACCATTTCGCAACCTTCTCGCTCCACGTCTCCTTTCCCCATAACTCTACTAACCCCTCATCTTCATTCCCTGTCGCCACTTCCACCATCTCATCCTCTCCCGCGCTACCAGCAACAACTTCACCTTCACCTTCACCTCCACTCTGACTTTGAGCAGGATGAGAAGAAGAAGATGAAGGAGGGGGAGGATGAGGAGGGGAAGGAGGGGGAGGGATAGTAGCTAATTGGATTAATTGCGCATCCCACTCCATACCCACTTCGAATGCGCCTATCTTATGAGAGAGATTCAGACACGCCGCGCCGCCGCGCGTGGCGAGGTAGAGACATTCTTCCACGGAAAGCTTTTTTCGGTCTTTGGTGCTGGTGGAATAGCGGGGTGAGGTTTCGGAGGGGGAGGAGGCTTTATCGGCCGATGGTGCTTTAGTGGGGGATGGAGTGGCTGGGTTTGGGTTTGGGTTTGGGTCGCCGGTATCAGAATTTAGCTTCGCTCCGGGCCCGTCATGGTCCTGGTCCTGATTGTCAGGCGTCAAAGCAGCAACGGTGCGACTCACCATCCCCGCTTCCCGCGCTGCAGTGAGGATAGAGGAGGAATAACCCCCGCTGACATCGGTGCCGAGACCGACTGTTATGCCTTGATCTAGAAGCTCGCGCACGGGACACAGGCCGGAAGAGAGGGAGGTGTTGGAGACGGGACAGTGGGAGATCTTGCTCTGTCGTTGCATTATGAGAGAGCGCTCGGAAGGGAAGAGGTGGATTGCGTGGGCGAGGACGGTGCGGGGCGTTAGGAGGGAGTGGGTGTCGTAGACGTGGGCGTAGGAGGTATGCGTGGGGAAGAGGGAGTGAACGAGGGATATTTCGGAGGGGTTCTCGGAAATGTGGGTTTGAATGGGGAGATGGGTGGTGGTGGCTAGGTGGCCTAGTTGTTGGAGGAGCGGGGAGGTGCATGAGGGGGCGAAGCGGGGTGTTATGATG
>NAPT01000517.1:0-21695 GCA_002927785.1 Cladonia uncialis
GTTGAGGGACGGTGTGCTTGATGATGGGGGAGAGTATGTGAATCGCGAAGACATGTGATGGAGTCAGTGGAGCATGGGATGGAGGGATAGGATATCTGGAGTTATAGGGTGCATTTGCCTGGGTCTGGCGCAGAGGGTTTGGTGATGACGCTCGATATCAAAGAAAATGTTCGCTCAGCGATATAATACCCCTGGAACTAAATACTATTAATGAAATATCATTATTTATACCCAATTCCATCTCAACTCGTGAATACATGGAAATAATACATTTCATTGTGCAAGTGCGTCCGAAGGAGCTCAAGCCTCCCGCAATATTGGTATCACACACAAAGACCCATCCTTTCCAAGCATCGAAGCCTATCCATGCCCATCCAGACAACGTAGCCTCCTTCCCCAACGCCAGACGTTAGTTCATTCCCTCCCAGGTATCTAATCATCCCAAAGAGCACGAACAACCACACCAATGCTTACTCATCTCCATTCTCCAACTTGGCCTTCTTCCCCGTTCCCACCTCCTCCGTCTCTTCCGCGAAGTCAACTTTCCTCTTTCCGTTGCCATTGACCTGGGTCATTCCACTTTCCACCGGCTTCTTCCTCTTTACCAGATTAGTCAAATCAGTCGCGCCCTTTGACGCCTCCTCCAATCTCGCTTTTTGCGCTGCTGGAGTCTCGCCCAGGATGGAACCTAGGACGCCGCTGAGGGGGTTGGAGCCGTCGAGAGTGCCGAGACCGGTCGGGTCGGCGACGGAGACGGGAGGTTGGCGCAGTTCGAGGACCTGGGGAATGGTTAGTGGATGATTGTAAAGGAGGGTGAGAGTGGGGGGCGTTGAGGGGAGATATATACTCTTTGCTCCATATCCTTCACCATCTCCTTCACATCATCGATTTCCTCCTTTGTCACCTTAGCTTTCTTGGTATCCCCATTGGCTGTACCACCGTTTTGTAAATTGGCTTCTTCTTTCTGTATTCGTATCCTACAACTCGCAATTGCGGCCTCCATCTCCCTCACAGCCTCTTCCCTCATCGCCTCATCAACAACTGCCTCCTTCCCGGCTATTACTTCTCCTTTCTCATTCCGTGGTTGCTGGACAGATGAAAATTCCAGTGCCAGAGAAAGCTTGTAGTGTGCCTCTGCGATAAGACTTGAGTCTTGTGGGAATAATACTTTCTTGAATTCGAGAGCGGATTTAAGATCGCCGACTGCGACAGAGAATCTCTCCCCTTCTAGTGAGATCTCGGCTTGTAGGTCGTAGGTATCTGCCAGACGCTCCTTGAGTTGCCATACTTCCTGCGACGGGGGCTCCTCCTTCGCCTTTCCTTTGCCTGCGCTGTCTTCAACTTGTTCGATTTTCTTCAGTAGTAACACGCGCGCCATATCGAGAACCTCGTATGCGACGACGAAATCGTCTTCTTCATCGAGTTCTTCGGCGCCTTCTCCATTCTCTTCGGCATCCTCGTCTTCATCTTCTGATGTGTCCCAATTCTCGTCACCGGTGAACTGAAAGTAGGGCTTGTTCGCTTTGTCTGTCTCCGCTTCTGGTCCGATGGGGCCATCTTTCTCCTCAACCACCTTTGTCACAATCTCTTCATCAATCCTTCGCTTTGTATCTTCTACTTCTTCAACAACCTTTTCTATATTCGCCTTCTTACTACTCGACTTTGTTGACTTCTCTGGAGGCTTTTCCCCAGCCACTTTAGAGCCTAGTACGTCGCTGTTCTTTACCGCAAGGTGATACAGACATCGACCGTAGGCGTAGAGTAGATCAGCATTATCTGGCGACATCTCGCCGTTTACCTCGGCTTGCAGTTCGGTCGCATGCGAGTAGAGCTCTGCGGCCGCATTATAATCTTTAATAGAGTATTTCAGGGTAGCTTGGGCTATCAGGTCTTTAAGCTGGACGGTGACATCGCCATTGGCTTCGGAGCCGTTAGCAGTACTTGGATAACCTGCTTGGGCTTCTGATGCTTCCGCCATAGGAATGCGATGTGAACTGTCTCTTTACTATATGGTAGAAATAAAATGACTATTTTTCAGTCAATTGGAGAAGAATTTGACGAGAACAGCAAGGTCAGGTGTGAAGAGAATAGTGTACAAGAAACAAACGTTAACTGATAATGTTTTGCAGGAACCACGGGTAAACCCCGGCTTTTGGACGCGAACTGTTCGCGATCTCTTGGCTACTCTTACTGAAAAGCCCGTGTATTGGACTTCTTTTCTGCGTTGTGTCCTTTCTAGAAAACTATGCAAAGGTACACTGGCTACTGGCGATGCTGCCTTATCGATCCAAGTCCCTGTTACTCAGGTTCTGAACCCTGCCAAACTACATAGTATCGCGGAGATGTTAGAGAAATGCGCTTAGGTGTTCAGGGACAAGGAGTCAAAAAGAGGGTGATAGTGAGTCATAGAAGGAGGAAAAAGACATGAATGAAGACTTGGAAGGGTGGTCATCTAGACAGGAGTCTGCTATGAAAAGACTTGCTGCAGATGAGGTGCCAGGCAGACCCTGAAGAAGACGAAAAGTTACGCAGGGCTCAGGAGTAGTCCCCTTGCTGGAATTATAGGCCAACGAGCTCGCGTTAAGAAGGCCGCAAACCCCTCGAGCGTACACCGATTGAGCGTGTTGTTTGCTAGTCGAAAACCATGCGGATGAGTCGTATTTCGAGACAGCGCTCTGGGGATTATAAAAGAGCATTAGTCTTTATATCATTGCCAGAAGGACGAAAATGCAATCTTCGGATCAAACAAGTATGCGACGAGAGGACATATTTAAAAGACTTTATTTGACTGACATATCTGCTGGAGTAGATATTTACGATTCATTCTCTACCATCTAGGCCCCTGCTATTGCAGTTTCATCGCCGAATTCCAATCGTCTCGATTGAACAAATCGAACATGGCGATTCGCTTCCGCACAGGAATCGCAGCTTTCATCACCGCCTCGAGGTTTTGCATCTTAGCTCCCTTAGCGCCACCATCATCAGTTTTGTCAGTCATTTCGTCGTAACAACGGATGTTGTAGAAGAGAGACACCACAGTACCAGTCCTAAGGAAACCCAGAACTAGCTTTCTACGGACGACTATCCAAGCGAGCATTCTTGCGTTCTGATTCTAAGGATTAATGCCGCTTTTGTACTTCGAGCTTTTGATCTGTGACTTGAACATTACTGAAGCTTCGCGATAATACTTCCTACAGCTTAGAGCCACCAGCGAGAGTGATGGCCGCGAAGTTATGCCCTGCGAGCAGATCTTTTGATTAACGTCTTCAAGGTCTTCTAGGTCTTCTAGGTCTTCTAGTGAAGGGCCCGATATGGTGCGGATGATTATTGATGGTCAAGGATTCAGTATTGAGTAGATTCTTGCCAATCTGGACGGGTAAGCTGCTATGAGGAGCAGGTAGGATTATGCTTTTCTCAACGTACTTGAAATGGAAAACTTGCTGGTAACGCGGCAGTCCTCCCGGTTGTATCAGTCAGTCGTAACATAGCTCGCCCCAAAGGGGGCGCAGTCACCCAGAGTTACCCTCCAATACTCGGTCGCGCGACGTCCAGGCGGCGCTCACCCAGGGTCAGTCAGAGAAGACATCAGGGCAGGTGTCTGTCATCTTGGCACTAGAAAAAGAAGACGGAAACGTGCCTCCAAGTCAGCCGGGAGATCTCCTGGGGCTACCACTTTCAGCGAGCCGGTTGGGTGAATAGGGTGATAAGAGCACTCCACTTTGGTGTTCAGCATCCTGGCCAGTAAGTACCCTCCTCCTATTTATCTAGTCCCGAGTTAGGAAGTAGACTATGGGACCCGCTTCCCCGGAGGTGTGAACTCGCAAAATACGCGTTGCTAGAAGCAAATGGCTTGTGAGAGGATAGCTGAAGTGTTGTGTATCGAGGCTCGGATGGAGGAGTCAACCTTGCTAATCCTCTTTCGACATCTGATAACCGCTCCCAGAACCCTACCGCCCGCACCTCCAGCTCCAGACACCTAGCTATCTACGCCTACTTGTCAGATCCTTTTCCCTCATCGCACTTGCCCGGGCTAGGTCTCCACCTCGATAATATTTATTGCTCGAAGGGTCAAGTGGGGGAAAGTCGATCAGCTGGCATCCGCGAATCATGTTTCGCCGGTAGGGCTAAGTGGCGTCTTGTCAGCCAGCCACACACTTGAGCTGGCTCATCCTGATTCCTTATTTGGAGAGTTAAGCCATCATTTTTTGTGCAGAGCTGAAAATGATTCGGATCGTCGTTCGAGTTATCAAATTGTCGAATAATATCACCCTTCCAGGTTTGCAATGGCGTTTGCCTTGCGACCTGCCAGCTTGGAATTGCCAGAGACAGTGTGCCACACAGTGCACAAATCCCTCACCGTGGGGGCCATCCTCTCAAATGAGGTCTGATTGATGTCATCGCTGCCACTTACAAGCATTGCAGCTCATCAGATCCGGTCTGGGCCTGCAGGTCATTTTCGTTCCGTCTCTTAAGAATACAATATAAATTTGCTCTTCCGCTTCAGAAAGCAATCGTCCGCTTTATTCTCCCCTCCTGCTTTTGTGTGTCATTGTTTTGTATCTTGATTGAAGACAAAGCCATAAAATGGCATCACCAGAGTTTATAGCTGATTTCCTCAAGCAGGAAGTTCGCTCCGAGAGCACGCTTCCCCTCTTGAATTTTCTGCTCTCTACCAAGCCGGGACAGACTGATGAAGCAGTCGCAAATTCCCTTCATGAGGTGACGGCGGGTATAGGAAAGCAGGACCCACCTATGCCGGATGAGAGCGAGCAAGTTAAAGAAAAACTACTAAAACTTATGAAAGATGGCCCGGGGAAAGTGACTGGGAATCCTACTGTGAGTCCTGAATGCGTAACTCATGGAATTTGTAGTGAATATTTCTAGGTCACCATCGTCGGAGCCGGTGTCTCTGGACTATGTGCCGGTTACGAGCTCAAAAAAGCAGGCTTTAAAGTGACAATTCTAGAAGCTTCTTCAAGGGTCGGTGGCCGTGTCAAAACATTCCGTGAGCCAACATTCGCACTGGGTCTTCATGGCGAGGGTGGCGCGATGCGTATTCCGGCGAACCACTTCCTGCTTCACCAATACATAGAAGACTTTGGACTTGGATCAAAGCTCTTTCCATTTGAAATGAAGAACAAGTTCATCTACGTGTCCGGCTACGGCCAGACTCTGACCTACGACAAGTTCAATTGCCTTTTGGGGGAGGCTGGCCGCAAGGAGCAATCTGAGCAATCTAAGAAGCTTCTTAAGCTCTTTCCCGGTTTAAGGGATACAGAAAAGGGACACACATGTGACCAACTTTTCGCATCCGCCATTCAAGAGGTGCTTGACCATTTCTGGAATGCGTACAAGTCTCCGGAAATGCCGCACACCGCTTCGCGTGCAGAAAGAATCAAACGTGCATACAGCGCGATCACTGAAGAGTACGACCGATACAGCCTCAGAGGCTTCTTGAAAGAAAGAGCCCAATGGAGTCAGGACGCAATTAATTTATATGATCTCGGCAATGCGCATGTCGTGTTTGAGAATGGCTTCATTGAATCCTTAAAAGATGCCTTCCTCTCAAGTAACGATCAAGGCCCGCAAGCAGGCATGACACAGCTTCAGCCCGGTATGGATGCCGTGCCAAATGCGTTTGTCTCTCCAGAAAGAGGCGATGGTAAGTATACACTGTTGACGTGCATGCTCCAATATCTGACAACTCTCCAGCATCGCTCATAGATAACATTATCTTCGGCGCACGCGTGCGGCAGATTGGCGTTGATGATGAGGAACCGCACATCGGACAAGGCCCAGTGCTCGTTGAGTATGAGACAAACACAGGCTTCAGAAAGACAATTGCTTCGGACTATCTAATTCTTGCCATCCCGTACACAGCCCAACGCGCCATCATCAAGAACCGCACTTTCGTACCGAAGCAAGAAATGGCCGTCCGTACCGTTCGCTATGTTGAGGTCACAAAGATTCTATTGCAATACAAAACTCGCTGGTGGGAGAAGATTTTCAAGGAAAATCAGCAAGGCTTGGACGGCGGTCTGGTTTGCGATCTGCCCATCCGCTACACGATGTTCCCTAAAACCAAGGGCAACGAGCAATTCGACCACTCGAAGCGCGGCGTAATTATGGCAGCCTACACGTTCGAGCAGGACGCCACCATCCTGAGTCCACTGACGCCGGAGCGGCGTATTCAAATTGCTGCTGAGAGCCTGGACCGTATTTTTCCCGAAGCGAAATCGCTAGAGCTGCTCGAGGCTGGGGCTTCGCAATGTTTTCCTGCGGATGAGCTGGCCGGAGGTAGCGCCTTTTGCTACTTCGGACCCACGCAGAAGACGGAATTTTTGTCGACCATGTGTTGCCCTGATTGGAACAATAGGGTCTTCTTTGCTGGTGAACAGGCAAGTTACACGCATGGATGGATCCAAGGAGCTTTGGAGGCGGGGTTGCGATGCGTGCAAGACCTTGCGAATGCTGTCAAAGTGAGGCCTTCCTAGGTTAGTGTCAGATGCTGTGGGCTATGGTCCGATGTGGCCAATGAGAAGTGGCGTGATCAGTATGAGATTCCCTAATGCATAAAACAAGCCTCGCTCACATCTCCGTCACCGGCAATACAAGAAGGTTCACGTGGGCTAATACCAACTCTGCAGGCTCCGACCGAGATGAGGCGTCAGTGGCGCAGATGATCTATATCGTATTCTCATCTACCATTGGCGTATGATAATTGCGTGTACCGAGATGAACAACAACGGAATTACGTAGCCACGGGCTCACTTATGGCTTCGTACTTTAGTTATCGACCGTTGTCTATGTTCGACACGAGGCACAGGTTCGTTGGGCGAAGATGACGTGCGCAAAGTCTCAGATACCATGCGTTTTACTGGTCATGGCACATTTGTAATACTTCCGTTCTTGATCATCCTCTTTACCAGTCGATGCTCTTTGTCCCAACAGTGCATACCTTGCGAGACACAATGAGAACAGAGATCCAAGTCGCCGAGATGGCATACGTTGCAGTGATACCAGGCTTCAAGAGCTACCCCTGTTCCGCACTCATCACAGTGGACAGATTGATCATGGGTGTTGGCGTATATAACTTGCAGATCGGCCATCTCCGGGGGCTGGCCCTTCGCGTCCAAATATTGCAGCAATGTTCGTGCGGGCGGTCGCTTTTTCGGATCAGCTTGTCTACACAGACTAATGATCAAGTTGAAGGCTTCAGGGACCTCTTTATCTATGCAAGGGGGCAATCCAACCGGATTTGTATGCTCAGCTTTACATGAGTGGCGAGGCACGCTTGTGCATGCATTCCTTAGACAGAGGTATCCGGCAATATTGTTTCTATGCTCTGCCAATTGCCAAAGCAACATCCCTAGCATAAAGATGTCTGAACGGAAGTCAAGTTCTCGAGGCTGAGGACTGTGTGTTGGTACTGTCCGAGACTCTGGGGCTATTTCCCCCTCCCGATTTATCGAATTTCTGTATCCTCTTTTTCGTAAATTAAGAACAGCGCGCCCATCTGATCGCACGCCGGTGAAGTTGATGTGAAGCAAGCCGACAACGAAGCCTTTGGAATGGATCTCAGCCACAGCGGTGATGATTTGAGTTGCCCAAGTCGCCCTTACTGGCCAGGGTACGCGCTCTTCTGTCAGCTCTGCATGCGCGAGTATAGACTGGATGGTGCCTAGAGGGGGAAGTTCCTGAAGGAAGGACTTTATGTGTGTCCTGTTATCATCGAGCACTACGCCCATGAATTTGACAACGCCGTCGCACTCATATAATGATTTGGCCAATTTAAGATCCTGCCAGAACCGTTTCAATCCGTTATCGCCTGGCAACCCAGCTCCGGAAAAAGGAATTTTTCGTTCCATGCAAGGACGAGATTCGACTTGAGCAATATAAGTGACTGCATCCATGCGTCCTCGTACAATGACCTCGCTTTGCAAGTATTGTGGACAATCCATGTGCTCGATATCTCGCAGCATTTCCTCTTCTCTGTTTATGTACGATTCCTCAAGATCTTCGGAGACTACCACGCTAGGAGTATCGATGGTGTAATTCCCTGTCGAATGCTCCGCAATGGTTAGCGATATCTTGGTAACGGTCTCGAGCAAAGTCACGTTCTTGAGGAGTCCTTGAAGCTGGTACTGAAGATTCCCAGGGAGAGTCCTGTATGTAGAAAATACAAGGTCTGGGGCTGCAACTTCTGAGTCGACCGAGTATTGAGAAGATCTGAGAATTGTCGCGGATACCGTCACTCTCCGCCAGAGTCTTGGTGCCTCAGCATAGATGAGAAAGTATCTCTGTAGTCGGTGTATGCTTGAACAGTGTATCTCGGTCATGGCAACCACAGCAGCTGGCTCACCCAACATGGTTTCCACCGTGTATTGTTCCCCAACAAACGTCAACGGGGTCTCAAAGAAGTCGTCCGGCGACATTCTGTTAGTGAAATGATCACGCAGTCGGTCAATAAGTGTGCGCGGATGATCTTCTGAGAAATGAGAGACACAATCATCGAAGACATCAGTGGCGTTGGAGATAGTGTCCTCAGTAATCTCGGCCACACATCGGCCCTCTCCGTCGTACCTCTTAGAGGCCTCAAATTCATCTCTCAAGTCCGTGGGTAATAGCCTTCTGTCATTAGCTTCACCGACAGCAGATTTTTCTGTCAGCTGCTGTATCTGTGCGCGATTCTCGCCTAGCTCGCAGTATATTTGAGCAAGATGATTCTGAAGCAAGTTTTGAGATGCATATCCCGCAGATTGGTTTTGATCTGTCCAATTCCAACTCGTACATCGCTGGAAAGAGCTGTCGATGCCCTGAAATTGGGCGGATAAGCGGAGAGTGCGAGATCGACGGTTCAATTCAGCATTCGGGACATGTCGCCGAGGAATAAGATGCTTACAGATTGGAGAGCAAGATGCTGTCAACAATGTGAGCCTTTGTAGTCTCAATATCTTTCGCAAAGAACACCAATCGATTCTTGTGCCTTACCAGAGTCCTTCGCTTTATTGGCAACGGACTTGAACGGCGCAAAGACTTGTGTATGAAGTTGTGCACTTCCTGTAGCTTACTCCGCGCAAGCGTCAAGTTCTTGATCAATGCGTCGCCTGTCAGCTGATGCTCGGTAACCAGCCCGTCGACAAACTTGATGACATCGTGCAAATGATCCAATTCCATCTCAAGACGAGTGTATTCCTGCGATGATACATAAGCCGATCGCAGCGTTTTCACTCCCGCAGAGCATGCACCAAGTATGGCAAGAATACCAACGGTGATTGAAAGAGGATCGGTCATTGCCTACACGTGGGGAATTTGACCTAGAAACTGTAAGTTGGAGCGAATACTTCTTTAACCTGGTATTTTGAGGGAATTGCTTGAAGGCTCCGCGGGACAGCTGGCTCTTCGCACTGTTGATGGCCTTGAACACGCATCAATGAGAAGAGACCCTAAGGAGAGCGCAGCGAGTCCTGGGCTGTCTTATGAGCTAATCATCGAGACAGCCGGAGCCATTTCGTCGATCCTTAACGAGGCCGAAGGAGCTACAAGACCGATTTAGACTCTCAGCCTAGTCGTGAAGTATCTGGACATACGCATTAGAGGCATACTCATAGTGTACTCCTCGATCAAGTCAATGCTGAGACCTGCAGTCGCCTTTGAATCAGACCAAATCAGCCCCGCGAAACCAAGGCGAGCTGAGCTAGACCAGCATGGCATACCTTAGTCAATTTTCACTGGCACTATGATACTGTGGTAGGGTAGGCCAGCAGACTATTCAACAGCTGACCTCCAAGCTATGCATTAGCGGCGCGGCAGAATCTACTTTGGGACGTGAGGTGTTTTTTTGATTGGCTATCACCGCAAGAAGGGCAGCACTAATTCAAGGTCGCTCACACTACGGAGAAAGAAAATATAAGTCTTGATTTGCGCTAACGATCTTGGCGTGCCAAGTAATCAGCCTTATAAGCTGAGCCCTAGGAAAGTCGCCTGGACAATACCTGCTTCAGGGCGTAATAATAGGGAGCTCCAACACCTGATATATCTTATAATTGGGGCCCCTTCGCTTAATGAGCCCTGCTAAAAAATGATTATTAGGGCCCTATAGCGCCCTAAAAGCATAGGCGTGCTCTAGGGGCCTTGTCTGTAGTTAGGGTTAGGGCATTTACCAAAACTACTAGCGCAAATCAAGACTTATATTTTCTTTCTCCGTACCAATACCCACATCCTCATAGTCAAGGCAGCAGACTACCAGCCAGGACGCCCACTGCAATGTCGCGCCAGTTAAGGAGATACAGGCAAGGTCCAGGAGGGACACTCTGGGGAACAGACAAAGGCAGGCTGTGAAGTACCGAGCATGCGTGCAAAAGTACACCATTATATATGTTCAGTTGGCCATCACGCTAAGAGACCTTTCCTATCGCCTGAACAAGACAAAGTAGTGTCGGGTCTGAACAAATCGCCGGAGCTCTGTGGGTTGTTCAGGTGGCAGCTGTGGATCGAGATCTGAGCGAGCCGTCACGAAACGAGAAAGGAGATGTTGTTAGCTAGCTACACAATCAGTGCGAACGTTGGAAGATAGAAGAAGGAAGTGCGAGGGAAGGCGGCTTTTATGTGAGGGGAATGACAACCCCGGCCTGGTAGACACTAACAAAGTTATAACAGGGGATAATAGTCTTTTACTCTTTTGATAAGGGTTAAAACCAAACAGTAGCTCACCTAGTCCCAAACACGGGTGAGGCCGGTGCCTGGTTTTGTCAGCTTGGCGAAACACTTATTTCTACAGACATTCAAGCAAGACAGGATGTTTCCAAAGGTAAGAGAGCCGATATCACTATACTCCAGGTATGCAGAGATAGGGGCTTGCTCTCAAACACTTTTTTGATATGTTGAGGATCGAATCCATAACGTTGTCAAAGCAACCAAATTTTTAGAGCCTGACCGGCCCAACAGCGTCTCCCCACTTCAGAAGAACGCTACGGAGGATGCTCTAGAGTCGCTGCATGTATGTACTCTATGAAGATGAAATTCGTGAACGCACAAGGAAACGAGAGCCCGCTCACCCTTGTAATTGACGAAGGTGTTTTCGAGATAGAGATAGCAATCGTATAACCAAAGATATATTGTTGCTGATTTGCCTAAATCGTCAAGGGCACTGATAGCACATAGCCTTACGCGGCGGACAAACAGAAGAGTAAATTTCAATCATATGAATATTTATACATGCAACTACTTTAGCCCAGTGACCTCGTTCCAAGTTCTCACCCGCGTCTTCCTTGCTTTGAAGCCTCATCCCCTCAAGAGTGTCTTGCGGAACGTCTAGCACCCATATATCTGGATATAATACTCAGCGCATGGGTCGCAGATCATCTAATTGGCTGAAGGACTTACCCCTGGAATGCCGCCGTCACCAGGCTGTACATACAAGTAGGTACATCAGCTACCCTAAAAGAGAGGACCGTGCGGAGAGCAGCTTACGGGACATCGCTCAAAGGTGTGGCATTCATAGCCGCTGGCGCAGTCGGCCTTGGAGCATGGTTCTGCGTACTTAGCGGTTGGGGTGTAGCCTGCTATATCGCATATGCCTGTAGATGGTTGAATAGTCTTTATTAGAACGGAGTTGATGAAAGTTGGGACACGAATGTCAGAGGAGACAAACACTGATCGGGGGCGCCAGGGCAGAACCATGGTAGAGGAGCTGCAGCGGGACTCGCAGCGACGGCGGATGCGCCTGTGAGAAAGGTGAAGATTGTGGCTCGGAGATTCATTATGTCTTTGGGAGGTGAAGCGAACAAGGGCTGGCAAGTCAACCCTTTGACTCAAGATGCAAATCTGGACAGGAAAGGCGGAATGGGAGCCCCCTTTTATAGCCTCAGTTGGTAGTGGTCGTATCGTCAGGGAATGTGGATCATAAAATAGGGCGAAAGGCAAGCATCCTGGAAAGATGTCACGGTACTGGAGCGGTAATAGGAATGCAACATATATGCATTTCATGATATAATTCCTCAGCTGAAATGACAAGGTTTTCATGTGTTCTATGCAAGGCAACATGGGAAGCAAAACCTTATGTGCGTTCTCGCTAGGCCCAGCCAATGGAAAGCCATGAGTAGCGAGTCAGAGTACGTTGGGGGTGGCCCAGCATTGCCGAGGTCCGAGCAGTAAAATTCCAAATATATGCTGCAACGAGGTGATCTTGCTCTCTCTGGAGACACGAGCTGTGTGGTGACTGTTCGGAAGGACCGATGAAAATGTTGCGTGGCAGAAGAGGCCGTCAAACTCTAACAAGCGAATGGGATCGTAATTCATGCCACGCTGCAGGGCGACTCAACGGATGCGGTATGGCTTAAACGCTTTAAGGTCCGAAAGACAGACCACAGTCCATCAACCTCGACGGTCTATTAAAATCAACGTTCGTCAAAAGGAAAAGCCCATGGCAGCTCCATATGGACGAAGCTCGAAAATGGTGAGAGTGGTAACACTGGATTACGGCTTTCAGCTACAAGTCAAGCCCATCGCGTCCTAATCGCCGCAGAGAAGTCTCGTAAACGATGAGCAGGAACGTCTACCACAAAAGCATGGTTGCCTCCCCTGCGAGGCGAGGTATGCCAATGTCCAGCGAGCCTTGCGAACATTGCACCGCTTGCCGACACGGCCATGGCTCGAATTGCGTCGGAAGCTGGGATGAGAATCATACTAGCTAGTAAGACCGTCCCATAGGCATACATAGAGAAGCTGGCTATTGCGGTGAACGTATGAAAGGCCCATCGTAGAGAGGTATCCCGAGGACATCGAAGAACTATCGTCGAGCATTGGGTCTTGACCTGACGAGAGGCCGCAATCCCATTAGGTCTTGCCACTCGCGGTCTTGGCTCTTTTTTCCTGATTTGTATCGTATGAAATTCAAATAGAGCAGACCGGCATAGCACGTTTAAAAGAGCAAGGATTTGGCTTAAAGCAACCCATATCACGATGTTGACTTTGATAGGGCATGCAAAAACTATAATCCCATATCTGGTGATTTCATAGACCTCATACCAAACGCCTACTCCCAAAACGAGCGCGAAGAGACTCGTGGCATAAATCTGTGTATTGTTCTTTTGCCACCATGGACGAGATTTCCGCGCCTCAGTCATCATATCCTCTAGGGCCCATAAGGCCATATGTATGTTCGTATGGCCCCATTCTTTCTCTTTAAACAAGATATCAGATAGTCGTTCCAACCTGTCCCCAAATCTCGAATTGAATACCGTGATAGAAGACAGGGACAAGGCTACCGCGAGTATGATAAACTCATCGGCAATCGAGATGGTTTCTTGAATGCTGTTCGACATCAGTCCGACAATCGTGGGCATAAACGCCAGTATGGAAGCACCCGCAGACCACCGGGCGGTGAAGTCGCTGGGAATGTTGTTGATGATGCACCGAAGCATGAGGTAGCATTCGCCTCTTTCATCTGGAGTGTGGGTGCGACAAGCCTCAATAACAGAACGGGCAACAGCATCGCGGCTGTCGAAATGGTCGTAGCAAAGACATGGCTGAATTAGGATTGTCATAGCATAGAGAAGTAGATCCATTTTTCCGCAGGCATGTCTTCGTCCTCAAGGATAAGGAAAGAATTAGACGTGTCTACAACTTGAGCGCAAGGCTGAAAATCGATGTTGTCCTCCCGGTTAGATAAGCGCATGCTGCATCATTTCATTGGTCCAAGTTTCGGGCTTGTGCAGCCTATTGTGGCAGTCTCCCGAACCGCCAATCGACTTTTCATGGAATTTCCACAGATAATTGCCAGCGACCGCTACACTGTTTGCCGTAGCGCCTATAATTAAGACATGGAGGTGATACGAAGTAGGAGATCCAGTCCATGTTAGGTCATAACAATCTCTGTATCTTATTATTCCACTGTGAAGCCGTGCGTCTGTGGTGGAGTCTACGCCTTCGTGACTCAGCGAGCAAAGTTGCTACAGTTCATGCTTTGGAATTGAAGAAGGTCCTGTATACCGGCTTCGTGTCGATGATTCCTCTCCAAATATATGCAGATGGCTTGACCTTCCAGTGCTGCCCGATGCCAGAGCCACCAGTGCTGGGTTTGGCAGACCTTCGCGTACCAATATGCCAGGAGTAGGAGTGCACAAGGATCTTTTAGTTCCAACAATCGCTTGTAATCTTCTCGCATGGAATTGATAAATTGCAAGAAAACCATGATTGTCAAAAGCCTGTCATCGAAGTTTAGAACTTGTGCCAACGCAGAGGCAGCGGCGTGATATGGATTATTATCGACAGTTGAAAAGGCATGTAGACCACAGAGCTTGACGAGATCAGGAGGAAGAACTTCCAGCCCAAGCAACGTTGATGGCTCCGGGATAAAGCTCATATTATCCATAACCAATGGTCGGAATACGCTGTCGTTTCGCAATGGCTGCGTAATCTTCCAGATTTCCTTTTTCCCTTGACACATTTTAAGCCAGTTGAGGTCCAAGGATGAAGATGGCTTGAGCGGCCACGCTTGCTCCGCCGTGTCTGCTTCAATGTAATAGACTGCCATGAGACCAAGAAAAACCGCAGTGGCCCACAGTGGATCTCGCTCCGAAGACTCAATCGGCCCTGACAATTTGCTGTTGAACAAGGCTATACTCTGATACCACTGGAAAGCTTCGGTATTGGATAATTTTGCCCTTGGTGTAGCGGACAGATGGCGGTCATGCATTAGTGTCAATGCCAGTACTGCGTGCATTAGAAAAGGATGCTAAGCCGTGAAATCAGTACAGGTCACAAGACATGATGCTAAGAATACTTACTGAGCAGGCGAGCTTGACGACTTCATTCTGATAAATATGGAGACCTCTTTCTCTACTAACGATTGCGAGAATTGTCCTCGTCTGAAACTTGCTTAGCAGTTCCAAGTCATGCTCCCTCAACTGACACAATGCGGTGCTTTTAGCAGACCCCGACGAATTTGCCCATAATGAAGGCGTGATTGGGCGAGAGATTGTTTGACTTAGTGAACAAATGGGCTGCAGTATTTCGATGTTCAAAGCCCCATCAGCCGATAGCTGTAGACCAGAAGTTTTGCTGTTGTAGCTGCAGAAAACGCCAAAGGCGATGCACTTCTTGCATCGCGGCTTGCTCTCATCGCACTGCAATTCTAGCTCAGTCTAGGCTCCAGCCACGCATTGTGCAGCTTTGACTATCCATATTGTGGAGGCTTGCCTACCTTAACTTTGCGAAGTTTGCAATTACCGCATCCTTGTCGGGATTTTCTGTGTGGTCTGATTTTGCAGTTGACTTCTCTCTCAGATGACGAAACAATAGATCCACCCAAGGCGGGAGTAAGGGCGTGATGTAGGATGTCCATGCTGAACAGCGTGGTCAAGGTTGATCAGATAGTCTCTCACACCGAAGAAGCAGGCTTCCAGGCTCGGATTAAACACAAAACTCGCTACGTGACCAGGTATGCTAACCTCATCTCGCATCCCAACAAGTGAGGATTGGGCTGAGGAAGGCCGCGAAGAGTTGCTACTAATCCCGCAACAAGATTGCATAACAACGATATCACCGAGTTCCGAATTACAGCTTGTGAGGTCGACAACCCTGAAGGATTGATCAGATCATGCCTCTTGTCGTGTATTCTAAAGGTCAACTTGGGGGAGGGTCCGGAGGATCTTGAGCCCAGCGGGACTGGGAGTTGACTGATCCACTGACAGGGATAAGCTGATCGAAGCTAACCTCGTTTCGCATTTTCATACGCTTAATGTCCCATTGGTTGTTGAAGTCCACCTTCGACCACCTTAGTTGCAAGTAGATGGTGCACAAACTGAGAGATACGATGACCGTGCCAATCTTGTATGCCCCAGAATTGTACGTGCGCTAACCACTGCACGCATTCTTCCTAGAAATTGCTCCGGGTGCCTCTTAATCCTGATTTACGCCAACGATCTTAGCGTGCCAAAGATCCTGCCCTATGAGCCCACCCCTAGAGGGGCGCCTAGACAACACCCGCTCCGGGGCTGCTAATAGGGGGCCCCAAGATTTCCAACACCTAGTATATTAGGGCCTTTCGCCTAATGTACCCGCTTGAAAGCTAGAATCTAGGCCCTACAGTACCCCAAAGACACAGGCGTACTCCAGGGGCCCCATCTAGAACTAGGGTTGGGGCTATTACTAAGATGGTTAGCGTAAATCAAGACTAACCTTGTCAATCTCTGTAGATGACGGCGTAATAGACCGTCTATGAATAAACCAACCGACCGACAGCATAACAGATACATATTCCCTTGCACATGGGCCAACATTTGCTCCGAGAAGCAGGTGTCTCCTTATAATATGATGTCGTTCATTCATGAAGGAGATGGCAACAGCTATCATTGCTCATTCGTCAGAAGCAGAATATTCCCCTACCCCCTTTTCCATCTCATTTATCTAAGCTTGAAATACCTCCCAATATTGCAGCATGGTTACCTGCACCAGAAGCCAAACTTGAGATTAAATCCGCACCGTATCCTTCCGTCGGTAAGAATGATATTATCATCCGGAATGGTGCGGTAGCTATTAACCCAATCGACTGGATCTTACAAGATATGGGCAATAGGGTGTTTAACTGGATCAAATTCCCTTTCATCATCGGCACAGATGCTGCGGGTGAGATCGTGGAGGTGGGCAACGCTGTCCCTCGCTTCAAATTAGGAGACCTTGTTGTGTATCATGCTGCTAGGAAGAGCAAAAACTGCAACGATTCGGCCCGAAGCGCTTTTCAGACATACACCGTCAGTGAGGCCCAATTTGCATCGCCAATTCCAACCACGTTATCCTACAAAAGTGCATGTGTCCTTCCCCTAGGCCTGTCGACAGCAGCGTGTGGAATGTTCCAGAAAGACCAGCTAGCACTCCAACTTCCTTCTGTGGCTGTGCCTCGGAACTCGACTGGGAAGACATTGCTCGTCTGGGGAGGGTCGACGAGCGTGGGTTGCAATGCCATTCAGCTTGCGGTCGCTGCCGGCTACGAAGTCTTTACCATTTGTTCGCCAAAGAATTTCGTCCTTGTCAAGAACCTCGGTGCTAGCCAGGCCTTTGACTATAACAGCAAAACCGTTATTCAAGACTTGATCCGTGCATTCAATGGTAAGACAACTGCCGGCGCACTTTCCATGGGTCCTGGATCAGCTAGAGCATGCATGGATGTCCTCGACAAGTGCAAAGGCAACAAGTTCCTCTCTATGGCCAGCTATCCTGTGCCCCAACCACCACCGGAACAGTTCACGACTATAAGGATTATCTACGCGTTCTTATCTTTCAGCATCTGGTGCTGGTTCGCCTCCAAAGCAAGACATATACGTACTGCATACATCTTCGGCGACACTCTTTTTGGGAACGAAGTCAGCAAGGCCATCTATGAAGATTTTCTCCCAGCTGCTCTGGAAAATGGCTCATACATCGCTGCTCCAGATTCACATGTCGTTGGTAAGGGTCTTGAACACCTTCAGACTGCTTTGGATCTCCAGGAGAATGGGGTGTCGGCTAAAAAGGTAGTCGTTTCTTTATAATGCTGGAGATGAGCATACAGGAAAGGGCAGGAACCGATCACAATGATAATATGACTCTGCGCTATACACTCTGATGGTCCATGTGTCTATTGGCTTTCGTTGACTCATATACAACATCATCACTTAGTCATCATAATTGAATTTATACCAGGAATGATAGGTTTCCAAAAGGCACAAAATCTTGCCATCAATGAACGCTAATCTTATGCCCTAGCCCAATGGTCATCAGGTTGGGATTTACTGAGGCGGACCAGAAACCGTTAGAGTGAGGTTCTGCAAGCAGACCGCGACGACTACCTCGCCTCAGAGGCAAAGATGGGACGGCATGTCCAGATAGCCACATCTTGACAACGAGCCATTTCTATCGTAAAACAATAGAGTCTCATACTCTTCTACTCTGTTGAAGTCGGACTGTTGAGAGAGAACTAATTAAATCATTGTACGGATACAGAATACATTATCCAAGGTACCTAATTCTCTGCCACCAAGCACTTTGGAGCGGGCAAGATTCCGCCCGAAGAATAAGATCAGCCGCGTAGTATCATACTCGTACAATTTGTTTGATGTACAAGCTTGTGGTTGAAGCAACTTGCATGCGAGGCCTGGAAAAAGGAGATGTTCATGGGACCCTGTGACGATGAATTCCATCACGCCCTGGGGATGGCGCAAAGTCTGCACGAAAGAAGATGGCACCGAGACGAGCATATGGAGAAGGTTTCCCCGCACCAGATAACATCCACAACCACGATTCGTGAGTTCTGCTGCGAATCCCAGAACCAGAGATCATCAGAATAGGCTCCCGATTCAGAATAGGCTCCCGATACCCGACACCATCGACTCGTGCCGCTCCCTCGGGTTCTCTCTCTGACAGCTCTAGCGGCTTCCCCCACGTTCATTGCTTATTTCCCTTATCTGTCTCAGACCAACTCGTAGTCTTATTTCCATAACTCCTGCTATTTCCATAAATCCTGCCTATGAGGATGCGTTCTTGGTATATCCGGTCCGGGCAGCCTAATCTGGGATCTACATTTTGCAGCTCTTTACATCAAATCGCACGATCCAGTGGCATAAGGGGCCCTTCGCAGTCACTCGATCTCGATGGATCGTATCACCCACTGGCGAGGGTTTTAAGTATATACGGTTCGGGAAGGAGAGCTTCTACATGCTGATGGAAACGGCTAGCAAGACACGTCAACGCACAGAATGGGAGTGTTTGAAAGCACTCTCCTCAGTGCAGTCTCCCAATCGAGAGACATCAAGACAATCGCCACTCATATCACCCAAGTTCTAGGCCGAGCAATCTTCTATTGCCTTTCTATTTCCGAGGAGGGCAGGATGCATTCTCCTCATCTCCACGGCGCCATTCTCCGGATGAAGGTGTTGTGGTGGGTGGAGGTGGAGGTGGTGGGGTTTGATTCTCCTTCTCAAGAGCATATAAACACACCATAGCAACCCAAATATGTCTTTCTCAGAATCAAAGCAGCCCAAACCAAGTCTCTTGCAATTAGTCAACCAATATCTACCATGCCCGCTCAAATCAAAAAGTACAAGGCCGCGGCCGTGACTGCTGAACCCGGCTGGTTCGACCTCGAGCTCTCCGTCCAAAAGACCATCAAATGGATCAACGAAGCCGGCGCAGCAGGTTGCCGCCTCGTCGCCTTCCCTGAAGTTTGGATCCCCGGGTATCCTTATTGGATGTGGAAGATCAATTATCAGCAATCACTGCCCTTCCTCAAAGCATACCGCGAAAACAGCTTGCCCTCTGATTCGGACGAGATGCGGCGGATCCGTGCTGCGGCGAGGGAGAACGGCATATATGTCTCGCTGGGCTACAGTGAGATCGATATGGCGACTTGCCATCTCGCGCAGGTGCTTATTGGCCCGAACGGCGATATCTTGAACCACCGCCGGAAGATCAAGCCCACCCATGTGGAGAAACTGGTTTTTGGCGACGGCTCCGGAGACACTTTCGAGCCTGTTGTCGACACAGATATTGGACGTGTAGGCCAGTTAAATTGTTGGGAGAATATGAACCCGTTCTTGAAGGCTTATGCTTGCAGCCTTGGAGAACAGGTATGTACATCAGCATCACTGTGTTGAACCACGGGTTTATCATTTATGCGTACTCCCAGGTTCACATTGCTGCGTGGCCCATCTACCCCGACAAAACCACCCTCAACTATCCGGACCCGTTCACGAACGTCAGCGATCCAAACTCAGATATCGTGAGCCCGGCCTACGCCATCGAAACCTGCACATACGTCCTTGCGCCCTTCCAGCGCATTTCGCAGGAGGGCGTTGCAAAGAACACGCCGCCGGGTGTCGATGTCGAGACACCAGAGCGATATAACGGGCATACTCGCATCTACGGCCCCGATGGCACCTTGCTTGCCAAGCCCGGCAAGGACTTCGAAGGGCTGGTGTTCGTTGATGTAAGTCCTCAACTCCCTTCCCCTATCCTCCCTCCCTCATATCCCATAGACCACTCTCTCTACACCCGAAGATTGGTCTGACACAGCCTAGATTGATCTCAACGAGTCTCATCTCCCGAAAGCCCTGGCGGACTTCGGCGGGCACTACATGCGGGCGGATTTGATACGTCTTCTTGTGGATACGAGACGCAAAGAGCTGATCACGCACGCCGATACCGACGGCGGGATAGGCAGCTACAGTACACTTGACCGTGTAGGATTGTCGAAGCCACTGTCGGAGCCGAGACCGGATGTAAGAGCTATGAAAAAGGTGGTACCGAGGACTGTGGAGGGAGAGGGCAACGGAGTGCTTAATGGAGAATGAGGGGCATTCTGCGTATAGGATGCGGTGCGTTCTGCAGTGATATGTGAGATACTTGTAGTATGAGATACTTGTATTAGATTGGCAGAGAAAAGTCTTCTAGGAATTGGCTGAGGTATATCTCAATAGTACGTCGTTCACTTGATAGTAGCCCAAGAAATGAAATGGCCTTGATGTGGAATGCACCGCCTTCCTCAAAAAGTGATACTCTTGATCGAAATAAAGGCAAGATAAATGCATTGTAATGACTGCGAGCTGGAAGTGATCTTTGCCTTTTTGTTGTTGTGACACATCGAATACAGAACGGAGATATAAGGTCTTTCATGTAGACTGTAGAGGCGGGTCGTGAGACCTATTCATCTAATCGTAGGGGACGTCAATATTGTTGTCTCCAGAACGGTGGTGTGATAATTAGCATCGTTGATATCCAAAAAAGATTATCTCGCTGGCCCCTCTGCGAAAACCTCGAGAATAGAAACAATGCTATTAGCCTTGATGTACTTAAGCGTTGGGGCTTCACCAGTCGATAGTAGAAGATTGATTTCATCAGACTTAATTGCATCCTAGTCTCGTGAAGGACGAGCATCCCCTTCACACCGTCAACGTCAGTATATCAACTTTCTTGTTGTACATCTTTTGTAAGTGCTGTCAATGTAGGCATTACAGATAGAGTATCGACGGTCGCGAATTCGTGGTGTTGGCCCTCGTCGAGTGATGTACAGTACTTTAGCGAGGGCTCACTTTTCGGGGGTCTTGGCATCTCCTGGCGCTCCGAGCTAACTGTTAGATCGCAGACCGATCAATACCTTACCGTTAAAGGTAGATTCATTTCGCATTTCCGGGCTAAAAATAAACTGTGGGCTTCGTAAAACGGCGTCGAGACCATCGCGAATCGGGCGCGTTCTCACCTGCACACAAATTATCCGCGTCTGGTTTACGCGACCTGACAGAATGATACCAGAATCATATTCGACATAGGTATTATGGAGAAATCAAATGGCGTTTCTGACAGGCGCAATGCCCCTCTATTTAAGACGGCTCAAAAGCCCTTGGAATCAAATCCCATACCTTCCTCCTCACCAGCCTTTGGCACGCCAGTCCACCCCATTCGAACGTACAAGCCACCAGAGCCACCCAAACCCTCAATACTACCCATACTCCTCCCACCAGCTACATTACGACCCATCGCCTTCCGCACCTTTACAAAGAAGCACAATCTTACACTTACATCTTCGGCACTACAATTGTTTGCTACGTTCATTGGGAAGCATTGCGGGTCGGGATGGAGGGAGGAAGGGTTGGCGGAGAAGGTGCTGGATGAGGCTGCGAGACAATGGAAAAAGTTTGGAGGGGGGGTGATTGTGCCGGGGG